>JBAMJV010004666.1:122500-125472 GCA_037951105.1 Echinarachnius parma
ATTTTAGCTTTGAAGTCCAAAAAAACGTCACATCTTTGCTGGGGGTCTGCACAAAAATGTAAACATGGCAGTTTCCATGTTAGTACGGGACGCCGCAAACAAATTTGTTTGTGTCGTTTCTTTGCGAGATTGGTGTGGCCTCATCAGTGGGCCATTGTTTGTGATTTGTATATCATATTAAAGCTCTTGGTGTCGCAAACGAAGTAGCATAGATGAAATGCTATCATGTTGGTTCGCTTTAACGAAATAATTGTTGTGTGAGGTAATGAAAAACTGAGTGTCAAATTTGAAAGAGCATACAATTTTAGTGACAGAATAAACTTTATTTGATCAAAATTGGTTCAGAGACGGCTTAAATATCCATAAATATAACCATTTGTAATTATTGTGGGGCCCCACAAGTTTGGAGATAATTTTTAGTCTGTAGAATCGCAATCAGTCAATGAAGGCCAGTTAGTGGCCAACAAGACAGATTTAGTGCAGTCTTCCAATCATATATTCATGCATATCTGTTGAATTCTGTAACCGAAGTTCGGGCATCATTGTTGGTCCAGCGAATCGTAATCAGCCTATAAAAGCCGTGATCAGCAATAATGGAAGATTTAGTGGTCTGGTCACTGTCCAATCATGTATTAATCCAGGTATGCATATCACATTCCGTATTAAAAAATCGGAGATCATTGTTGGTCCAGCGAATCATGACCAGCCTTACAAAACGGGACCAACGAGACTGGCAGAAGTTTAGTGCATCAGTCTCGTCACTTTCAAATCATGTATTCATGCAGTTATGCATATCATAAACATGATAAAGGTCGGTATAATAATAGTTTGAAGATAATATTTGGTCTAGAGAATAGTAATCAGCCCAGGGGTGTCGATCCTGGGGGGGCAGGGGGGCGGTCGCCCCCCCAATGAAAATATTGGGGGGGGGGGGGGGGGCGAACATATCATTTCGCCCCCCAATAATTCCGAAAATGAGGAAGAAAAAAATCGAGTGATATAATGCCAAAGAGGGGAAAGACACATTTATCAATAATTAATCTTCAAAATAGCCGTTTTTTAGTTTGAAAAGGACTGTAAATCTTTTTTTGCCGCGCGCTTCGCGCGCATACAGTTTCTCATATTGCAAGTTTCATTTGGGTTGCGGGAGCTCACCTTTTGAAATGTGTTGGGCAGCGTAATTTCTCAAACGCACATCTCAAACAAAGTTTATTAAACCCTCATCTATAGATAGCACACCGTCATAGAAAATGAAATAATCTCGGTACATGCGCTGAACGCAAATCAAATTGGAATCTCATTTCCCCTCCACATTTGAAAAAGGAGCAGATTGTCCCCTCCCTTTATCATTATGTATGTTTGGTTCCATACCTATATACTTCATATTACGTGAAATTTCTGTCTCGGGTGTGCACCAAATCGCACAATTTCACGCCCAAAAATACAAAAGCTCCCTACTCTGGGAGGGGGACACCCCCTCCCACACCCTCCCCCGCTCGGTCGCTTCGCTTCCTCGCAATGTCTCCCCTACACTTTTGAGAAATTGTTGACGCCCTTGCTTAGTTTCATGGGAGCCCAATGCCCTATACTATATCGATGGCTCTATATTATACATGATCACGTTGATCCATGCATCTCATCTCATGCAAGGCTCAGTCTTTTCCTCGCTATGCCCTTTAAAAATACGTTATGAGTAGGTTCACTATTTTATACAATTTTAACACCCATGCTAGGAGCAAATGTCTTAAATCTAAAAGCTTCCGGGGGCTCCGCCCCCTGGACCCCCATTATTGTCCCCAAATGTGGGTGTCCCCCAAAGTCAGGTCTTCGAGCCATCAAGACACTTTCAATGAGCGCATAATAAAATGCCAATGTGGGGCTTTTAGCTCTCTCAGTGGTCACTCTGGAAAAAGTTTTCAAATTTCGCCCCCCCAATCTCAAAAACGGATCGACACCCCTGAATCAGCCTATAAAAGCCGTGTCCAACACGATTGGAAGATTTAGTGGTCTGGTCACTTTCCAATTATAATGTATTCATGCAGTTATGCATATCATACAAATTCTGTAATATAAGTTCTGAGATCACTTTTGGTCTATCGAATCATAACCAGCCTATAAAAGCCGGGACCAATAAGATTGGCAGACTTAGTGGTCAAGCCACTTTCCAATCATGTATTCATCCAGTTATGCATATCATACACATTCTGTATTAAAAGTTCGGAGATCATTGTTGGTCTATCGAATCATAACCAGCCTATAAAAGCCGGGGCCAACACGACTGGCGGACTTAGTGCAGTCTGGTCACTTTCCAATCGTGTATTCATCCAGTTATGCATATCATACACATTCTGTATTAAAAGTTCGGAGATCATTGTTGGTCCAGCGAATCATAACCAGCCTAAGAAGGCCCTTGACCAACTGTGAAATCCAGATCGCTTTGCGGTGAGAATTCGCGCTCTAAAGCCCTCCGCACACAGAGCCGACTCGACCCGATCCGACTGGTCTTCAGTCATATCAGGCTTGAGTCGGCCTCGACTGATTCCGACTGGCTCTTGACCGGCAAAACATGAGTATACTGAGGCAGCGTATACTGAGCTGAACCGACTGAAAACCAGTCGGATTGGGTCGAGTCGGCTCTGTGCGCGGATGGCATAAGGATGTGCACCCTCCCAAGATAAGGCATATCAAGGCCCTTTTTTGCGGGGGGGGGGGGGGGGGGCTGGCGAGGAAGCAAAGTGAAGAAGCCATGGTGGAGGGGTGTAGGAGGGGGTACCAACTCAAACGTGTATACCTTGTAGCTGTACATTTTATTACATTTTGTTGGAACTCCCTCCTAGTGCACGATTGTATTTTGGGGTGGAATTTTGTGACTGTATTGAAAACGGTCTTTTAGAGAGCTGAAACACAATCATCACAATCACCTAATCTATTTAGTAATTCCAGAAAATTCAATTTAAAGATAATTATCTAAG
>JBAMJV010004667.1:0-65856 GCA_037951105.1 Echinarachnius parma
CCGAAACAATCTATGAATCAATCAGTCCCAAACAATCTATGAATTTCCATTCTCAAAAGAGTCTAAAGTCATATAATCAGCACGTCCAATGACTGCCGCTTACAAATCGATGTGTCGGCAACCAGATATATAAATCCAAATGAAAAAAGAAAAGTCTAATAATATATTCAGTCAGACACCAAGACCAATACAAAGTTAATGGGCTAGATTGCTTTAAGGATTAACATGTAAGGAGTACACTGTTCATGTATAACATGAGCCTGTGTTTGCGCTCTCACCGCATGATATCTAACTCTCTTAGCGTCAACATGTGAAACAGCATGGTTGTTATATCTTAACCCGATCCAGCCTACAGTACCATGATTAAATAATAATGCATTTAGTCACTGCATATTTATTTGACATCGGTTCACATAGACATTTGGTTAATGTACTTCGAGGTAGCTAGGGGTCATAATAACGATGCTTTGAGGAAGGGGATGGGGGCCAGGGGACTGGGGCCAATAGGGAGGGGGCAATGGGAGGGGGGGGGGGGTAAATCATTGGGCCCATCATGCCTTATTCCCCTGTTGGGGCAGTACAAGAGTTAATAAGATTTATTGGGGGTGGGGGAGGGGGGTGGGGGTGGGGGGGGGGGGGGGGTAGAAACCTGCGTGCCCCCTTTAGTAAGCGAATCATTATTGGTTCTATATTTCTACTGGCATGGGAGTAAGAGGGTTAAAGATCTATCTTGTTTATTTTACAGGCCGCGGTTCCATTTGAATACGAAGATTTGTTTTCACTCTGAACAAAGGAAAACCCATTTGAGTGAGTATACAACTACCAGGATTCATTACAGTCGGGACTTCACGGCTTCAGACTTAACCCATGGCAACATACCTATGGGCGTGTCTGTATATTTGTAGGCTTGTAATAATATATTCATCAACGTCTTTAAGGAAAGTTTTTTTTTCAAACTTAATTGTATTGCCTTTATAGTGTTTTATCATCGAAAACGAATATCGTTTCCATTTTTCATATAATAGTTGTAAATAAATCATAATTTCTCATTTAAGAGCCTTTGTTCATGCAAATAACAAACAGCCACCTAGAAGATTTAACCCTTTTCATCACAAAGTGTGATCGCGAATTGCTTCTGATATAAACATTCAATAGACAGGATACAGAGAGTATCAGAATCAATTAAACAGTCACTTTGTTATATTTTCACCAATGTATATTGATTCTTTTGTTGGAATACATGTGGGTGAAATCGCAAACAGTCAACGCAGCGACTTAATTGATTTAGGGATATTTTTGCGTTCCTGAACATATTTTGACCAAACATACGTCGTTTAGTGTCGGAATGTACTATGCTCTCTCTGCCTTGCTATTCATCTGAATAAGAAAAGTACTACCCCTTTAATTGTTAATTGGTTTGACCGAATACTACGTCTGTGGTAGATGCGTATATCTTGCCGAATGTTGATTGTTCAACGGATTTCCAAAATATGTAACTATATATTATAGAAAGGTTTCACTTTCATCCATGAATACTATCTTATTATGTACAGTGCAAGCGCCACAAGGCAATGTTCTGTGATTGGGTATAACTTGTCTTGAGTAATTGTGGATGATTGTGTTATATTGGCTTCTCAACTGTAAATAAGTGACAATCTGCTTCATAAAGTGGACTACTAGAGCAGAATATCCCTTCACAAATAGAACGCAAAATGTACTCTGGTATATAACATTTGGACAGGGCCTCGCGCCTGATTGCCAGAGACAACTGCGAGTGTTTCACAAATATTATAAGTTGAACTTAATTCTAAATTGGACCTTAAACTTATAATATACAATAATGGTTGAAATAGTTCTTTTTTAAAAGGCATACATTTTGATTAAAAAATCAGTTATATTTGGTGTTATCAAGGAGCCTCGGTGCTGGAAGTCTCTTCGCTGTTGAATATGGTTTATTCGAAGGCTGCAATTTAATTACAGCGCAATCGCCACAAGGCAATGTTATATCTCTCCTATATAGCTGATTGGGTAACTTGGCTTGAGTAAGTGTGTTATATTGGCTTCTCATCTGTAAATAAGTTATACAATCTGCTTCATAAAGTGGACCACGTTATCAGAATACCCCTTCACAAATAGACCGCAAAATATATTCTGATATATAACCTTTCTTTGGACAAGGACTCGCGCCCGAGTGCCAAAAACACCTGGGAGTGTTTCACAAAGATTATAAAGTGAACTTCTAAGTTGGACATAAATATTATGGAAAGTCGGTAGATGCTTTGTACATTTTGTTGAAACAGTTCTTTTTAAAAGGCATACATTTGGATAGAATCAGTAATATAATGGTGTTATCAAGAAGCTTTGGTGTTGGAAGTCTCAAACAGTTGCACGTTTAAACAAATTGTATTATGTTTTGTTCTAAGGTTACAAATTACCTACAATACTTTTAAGTTCAACTCAGTATCTTTGTGAAACACCCCTGGTGAAATAATTGTCGTGAACATAATCTGCTACCACTGCTCGTGTGGTAGACAAGCCATTGCCAGTCGTACCGTTCATTAAATACACAAACCCTTTCTGAAAAAACTCAACAACAACATGTAAGACAAATCTAATGAGAACGCCCTCTATGTATAGCTGCATAAATGGCAGCCGCTCGCGTCTTTTTTACCCGTACCACTAACGCGTCAGTTTTCCTCATAAACTCGTGAAAGCGCGCTGGTAAGCCAAGACTAGCTCGCGTGTGTTGATTTACACGCCAGCCTAGCCATTTTGTCAATAAAATCGTGGTTTCACACACCATGATGATTGTGAGTGTAATGTATCTACGCATTGATGAATATTCCTAGTCTCATCGTCGTGGTTGTAGTCCACATCGAGATCGGCCACTAGTTAATGGTCACCCTTGCCCTCGACTTGTATTAGCTAGATCGATGTCGCAGAGTCGCAAAGTTTGATGCATAGAAATGTACGTTACAGCAGCGGCGCTAGTCTTGGCTTACCAGCGCTTTCACGAGTTTTTGAAGAAAACTGACGCATTAGTGTTATACGGAAAAAAAAAAACGCCAGCCGCTCGAAACCCTGGCTAGTATAGCGTCCCGTATCTATGACGACCAATATTGCGAGGGCAGGGGTATTTTGCTAACACAACTACAGAGGGGGCTATTCCACTTGTCTCGGGACGCTGGCTTGAGTGTATATTGTTGATGCTTTCTATTTACTTTTGTAATGCATTAGTGTGCTCTAATTGCCCCCTCTCTCCCCGCCACTTGTAAGAATAATCGAAATGTGGTAGGCCTACATGTATAATTATTGCTAATCATTTTTATGAAGCGATCGCGAATTTTCAGCTTCCATGTATTTACAAACTAAAACACGCTGAAACCATGTTTTCTTTACCCAAAATAATCATGATTTGGATGTTACCAGTATAATATTTATACGAACTACTGTCATAGAAAGGATACATTTTTATTTCCTAAATATTGAGATGTTATCTTAACAAAACATCTATCCGAACAATACGAACATAATATTATTTGCTGCATAATATAAACAAGTTTTTTTTCTTGTTACATACATTATTTGTTAGAAACATCATTATTTTCTACATTAATTTATGCCCCAAAAATATTATGCTTAGGTGTAATATCAAGCCAGCAAAGTTTTTGTTTAATTTAGAGGAAAATATTGTTTAAATCATTTTGCACACCACAGGCACAGCGTAATCATCGAATATGGATGACAGAAGATCCGAAGCCTGAAGGCATTCAGCGGATCTGGCAAAGGTCATTTAAGATGAGGTTTGGGGTGCTCTTCGGGCATGTCGTGGGACTTTACATGCGTGGCAAAACTACTCAAATCTGATACATAATGTGCCTTGTTGAAATTATACACAAATGTGAAGGAAATACTTCAGAGTTCAGACATAAAGGCCATGTGAACATTATGTACATAAATATATTACAAGCTCGAGTTTGACGAGACGGTATTTGATTTCATTCATGCACGCGCCTGTGCATGCACATTTTATTCAATATTATTGATCTGTTCAGAAAGTACCACCCAATATTATTAATTCGTCTCACATCACATTTACATGCGAGCTGCTTTGTTTTAGGTCTATTGAGCTAATATTTTAGTAAACGCTGATTGGCATTTAAACATGCTTTATCTAAACTCTTGCTATAAACTGCAACTATAAATTTGTGACAAATACGAGTCCTTTACGAGTCCAATAGATGACTCAATTCACAAAGTTATATCAAATTAAACTACTAAGTAAACACACTTACATTCATTTTGGGTGCTTTTCCGTTGTATGGTGATTTTAGTGTCCCTTTTTATCATGGATATAATAGGCTATCTTGTTATATATGACTCATTTTCATACCCAAATCCAAACAAAATGTCCAGATGTCGGAAAACCATCAATTATGATCATTTTGAAATAAACCTGACATTCATTTCAATATCATACTCCATGGACACTCGCTAGGGAGTGGACAATGTGCACTCTGTGTGCAGGAATGATTGCAGTGTTATTATCAATATTATTATTATCATTAATCATAGAGTGATACATGCACACCATTAAGTTTGTACAATATTTTCTTACCTTCTGACGGCGGCCAGCTTTTTCCACTTGCTCCCCTCACTAAATTGTGTGGGAGATTCGCCTGAATGCTGTCCAACCATTTTGCCTTTATTTTATAATAATATATATCACAATTACCACAATCCAAATGCAGCTTGTCAAAGTCAAGTTTTTTCAATTCGTTCAAATTGTATCATAATGACATATACCAAGGAACTAATACAAGTATCACAATCCAACTGCTTGTCAAAGTCACGGTTTAAACATTCGTTCAAATTGTATCATAATGTACCAAGAACTCTCATACGATACGACTTTCTCCTGACGTTATTCACTGAGATGAAAACACATTGAAGTCACAACAGTAATTGTGAATGTGGTAATATTCATTTTCGGCGCGCATTGGAAACCTTTCTTTACCATGACTATCTTCAGACTCTCTAAAGGAGTGGTCACATTGGACACGACTCCCCACGACTAGACCCACGAATGCATGCAGTACGCATTGGTACAAATCTATGGCAAGCCGTTTTAACATTTATTCCTATTTCCTGATATCAATAATTGAATTATTGATATCAGTTTATTTCTTGATATCAAGTATTACCAATACAGAAAAGTATATTTCTTGATATCAAGAATGCATTTCAAGAATTGAATTCTTGATATCAAGAAATATGAATAAATGTTAAAACGGCTTGCCATTGATTTGTACCTATACTGCATTCGTGGGTCTAGTCGTGGGGAGTCGTGTCCAAATGTGACCACTCCTTTAGATTTTTAAAACAAAATATGAGCCAAAAGATGTGTCGGTATAGACAGATATCTCTCAGACCAACACATGAAACCATATAAACAGGCAATAGGTCCATCGTTTGATGAATAGAAACGAATATCATGAATATACACATGCAGCATATAAACATAAACAGTATGGTTGTGATCCGAATATGTATGTTTACAACGTCTCGCGAGAGTGCCACCTCGAAGTTCATTTGGAGGGAAAATAGAGGAGTACGATATAAATAAGATCATAGTGAGTTCATAGGTCACGCTTAGAGGCCGGGTCACGTTCTGTGCTGCAGTACTGCAGGTGTTCGTAAATATTATCATGTTTTGTTTGCGGAAAATGATTGTTTCATTCGGGTCGGATTCAGATTTAGTTTGAGATGCAGATTAATAATTATTCATCTTGTACTGTCGTGTTATGATTTGTTTTCTTCAAACTCTTGACAGCATACAACAATTGACCATGTAATGAACATTCAGTGGGATACTATAACGTAATATTTATGTTATTATACTAACAACATAAATATCATGTTAGTATCCCACTGACGTACTGGTAATGTGCTTCTTGGGCTTCGTTTTCCTAAATGCAAAGTAAGTTAGTTGATATAGTTCAAATTGAGTGATACCCCTACATGACTTCACATATATGCGTTAATACGTCAATTTTATACTCTATAGTATTGCCACCCAACTAGCCCTTCTCGCTTTATTTAGCTCCCGTATATATGTTATATCTCACTATCTCAAGCCCATAATGATTAAATTACTTAGACATGTTTTACTGGATACCATCCCCATATGTACAATAAAACATGGAATTATTTGAATAATACATTTTAAATCAAGATTTAAACTAACTCGCCAATCCTGCCTAGGGCTAAACCCTTGAGTTACCTACGGGATCTATAAATAAACAAACAAGCAAAATAGTATGAAATAATGTACAATCTGAACTACGCATAACTATTAAGCAATATGAACTACATTATCAATCAAAACAAGTTATGTAATATAATGTGAAATACTGGTGAAAACAAAACGAAGTGAAGCTTGTAAAATGTTTATGTTTTACTCTTTTGGAATGACAGTATTTACTTATTTAGAAGGACACGGGATGGAAACTGCATTTCAGTTACAAAATATTCACCTGTCATCGTTTTCTTGTATAGATTATACATTCTTTATAATCTGCGTTAAGTGCTTTTCCAGTAAACTTGGACTTTGTGCGATAAATATTTACTTTGCCAATTTAATTTACACGCGTATACCGTGTCGGACAAAAACAAAGCTTCTATACAATGTATATGACCATATGACTGTACAATGTACAATGTGTACACAAATTCATCACCTTTTCACGCACAACCATTTGTTATTGCTGTCAGATGAACGAACGCATAACTAATCAAGCCTACATGCTTATACTACGACGTGGCCATATTACAGCTGATATTTCAATTTTGAATAAACAGTAATATCGAGAGCATGTTCTCCTTTATGTAATTTGGTAAACTGTACACTTCTTGTCCATTGTAATACTACATGGAGTTAAAAACTAATACAGTACTGAAAAAATGTAAATTATTGTACATTCTATAATACTCAATATTGTTGTACATATATACATTCTATTATAATGATTATGAATAAGGTTAATGCATGTTTCACAACGCAGTATTCAATTTATTCAATGATAAAGGGGAGATAACAGCCATATCAAACGCAATTGGTATGCAAGTAATGCTATTCGTCAGTAGCCAGGAAATTAATCGACCGATCGATGTAGTTTTTTTTAGACACAATGAATTAATAACTACATAAATAATATATTTCATATCTTATAGATGAGAAGAATGATAGCTTGATAAAAAATATTTGTATAATTTAGACAATTATATAGATAGACAGAAAACAGATAGAACGATCGATCAATATAAAGAAATATAGATGGATAGATAGATAGAAAGATAGATAGATAGGAAGAAAGATATATAGATAGATATATACATGTAGATAGATAGATAGGTAGATAGATAGATAGATAGATAGATAGATAGATAGATAGATAGATAGATAGATAGATAGATAGATAGCTAGAGATAGATAGATAGATAGACAGATAGATATAGATACATATATATAAATATATAAATAGATAGATGGATATGTAAATAATACATAAATAGATAGAAAAATAGATAAATAGATGTATGTTTAGAGATATAGAGATATAATTTAGATATATTGGATATATATATAGAAGACTTACTTGGCGGATCTCAACACGTTTCTCAGCTTGAGGGTAGCTGAAGTCCACTCCGCGGCCATGGCGCCAAAATTGGATTTCTGCTCAACTTTAGACTTGCAAAATTTAACCCTCGGCTCCAAGTCTGATATAAAGTATGGTTGTTAAATCCAAATAAAGTTCTCAAACACAAGCAGATTGAGAACGATTCCAACCTTTAATTCGAAAAACCGAACGACTGCTTTAGATCATAGATCTCTTCTCCAGAGCGCTTGTGGTCAAACCTACAACTTTATGACCGTTATGATCATATTTATTGTTGGTTCTAGTTATTTTGACCTCCAAATCTTTACTCAAATATCATAATCATCCTCCAGCTGTTAAAGCCAATTTGAATACTGAATGGCCAGATCAAAATTCTTTATGAGGCCGCTCTGACAGATTTGCGTCTGAAGCATCGACGACAAATTTAAAGACAGTGAACAATTAATACCAAGTCATAACGTTACAACGTTCGCCTTCCAAAATTAAACGCGTGCTGTTGAATCCACAATAAATTCAAAATAACTTCAATACATCCACTTCATCTGGAAATAGGCAGCGGCCAAAGATCACATCGTTGTGGAGATATAATGTGCTTTTAAAATAGAACTCTAGTGATGTGATGTATGTGGTCACAAGTACTATATCTTTCAAATTGAACGACTGTTTTTTAATAAGTTATCTTATTGAAACGTATCTGCATTTTGCACACTGTCGCGTTTTTTTTTATGGCATGTATTTTATCCCGACATTCTTACTCAAAGCAAATTGACAGGATATGTTTGCCAATGGCCATCATTTATCATTCGGAGGAACGGGTAACTGGGGCCATAAAGCGATAAACGAATATAAAAAGCGTTACTAGGCAATGGCGCCCCGGTCAAACATTGCATTGACCTTATCTAGCCTATTTTCTAGATGCTATCGGGTGCGAACTCGATGATTAATTGATCATATTTGGGATCGATAAACAACACGGTCTAATAATTGTTGATATCCAGATACCTGTTACGAGTTGTGTACAATTGCTTCCTAATAAACACCTAATATGTTATGTTGGTTTGTACGGGTTCATTTGGTTATGATGTGTAAGTTTGATCATTCAAATAAAATAGCAAATAATTACTTATTGGACTAAACTAATTGGTATAATAATGACGATTGTTTTAATAACAGGTTCGATTTTTACAGTGTCTTATAATGGGACAATATCGATATAACTTTTTTTAATAATCATATATAGAATACATTATATGAACAACAGATCCACTCCCTCGGGAGCATTCTTCCCAAGCGGCTCATGAGTATTGAGAATATTTTCCATATAATAAACCTTTGCTGCTAGTCGTCCGAAACGTATTGTATGGAAGTCATCGCGAATGAACAAGTTGATAATTTTGGATCGATATAATAATAATAATAATGGTGGCTACTTATATAGCGCACGTTCCGTCTTTCGACGCTCGCGGCGCATCACTATTATTACCCCGGTCATCGGATACATACTGCACTCAATCCAGCACACAAGGTGCACATTGTCCACTCCCTGGGGAGCATTCCAGCTAGGCAACCTCGTAGGTGCACACAGTGCTAAGTAGCTCCTTTCCATCCTTCCGGGTACCCATTTACACACCTGGGTCGAGAGCAGCAAATGTGGATAATTTTCTTGCTGAAGGAAAATCGCGATGGGCATACGTTGGGTTCGAACTCGGGACCTCACGATTGGAAGGCACGCGCTCTACCAATCTCGCCACACCATATAATATTGTGAGCTCATTCACTTCGTTGAGTTCATGGTTACACTGGTATTCATTGAAATATGATTTATACATGTAAGATCATTGAAAAATAGGCATAGATGGTGGGGGTTGGGATGGGGGGGGGGGGGGGGGGCTTTGGAGGGGGGGGGGGGGGGGCTGCAGCCCCTCCAGGAGTTTTGACCCCCCCCCTGAAATAAGATGATTGTAGACGGACATAAAGAATAGTCTTTTGTATGTATTTATTATGTAAAACCGAACAACACACAAGTCTACAAAAGTAGACTTGCGCTATACACCGTGTCTCAGATAAAACGAAACCGGGTTTCATGGCAGAAATTTTCTGTCATAATGAATAATTTCCTTGATGATATATATATGTCTGAAAAGCTCTGTGTCTCTTCTTTCATTTGATGTACAACTTATGGCACATAATTCAAGCATGACTGAATTAGAACAATGGAAAGTGGTGTTACCAATATTCCATTGTACGCATACATTTTAAGTTTGGGTGAGTTTTAAGGGTTGTAAACGTACTTATTTTTAAAAAGGACAAACACCACATGAAAGTTCATATTTGTATCTTTTACATGACACCTCATGCTAAAAAAATTAATGATTTATGCCAGAGAACGAGTACAATGAAACCATGCCTGATTTCTGCCCAAATGAGTGAAAGTTGAGTAAGAAGTCGCTCACCTTTCCTGACAATGGAATTTGATGCATGAGTGAATTTACACAAACATGGGGATCAGGGAAACCATGGGAAACAGGCTAGATCAGGAAAATTACCCATTTGGGCTGGAATCAAGCATGATTTCATTGTACTCGTTCTCTGGCATAAATCATTTATTTTTTAATCATGAGGTGTCATATAACAGATAAAATTATGTATTTTTATGAGGTGTTTGTCTTTTCTCAAAATAAGTACGTTTACTACGGTTAAAACTCACCCCAAAACCTCACCCAAACTTGCAATTTCTGCGCGCAAATCGAATTTTGGTAACACCTCTTTCCATTGTTCTAATTCAGTCTTGCGTAAATTATGTGCCATAAGTTGTACATCAAATGAAAGAAGAGACACAGAGCTTTTCAGACATATATATATCATCAAAGAAATTATTCATTATGACAGAAAATTTCTGCCATGAAACCCGGTTTCGTTTTTTCTGGGACAGTCTGTACAGAGTGTCCCAGAAAGGTTGCAACACTTACGATCGTTAATTTCTTCGACACCATCGACCAAATGTCATGATTTTTTTATTTCATTGGATAGAACGTTCTTTTTCCAACAAAATGATACCATGAACATGGATTTTAGGTAAGGCGTTTGGATGCTAGGGCCATTTTTCTGAGGCAATGTCGTTTCCTAAATGGGCTACTTTTTCTGTTTTTGCCGTAGAATTAGCTGTACATAAGAATGGCTCACATTGTCTTCCTTACAAAGGGAGAGCAGTCATGCGTTTCTTTTGTCCAGCGAATTGTATGGCAGGCCGTGGGGCGAGAATGTCTCAGTGTTCCGAGGATCGCTGGAGACGAAAAAGTAGCACATTTAGGAAACGACATTGCCTCAGAAAAATCATGACATTTGGTCGATGGTGTCGAAGAAATTAACGATCGTAAGTGTTGCAACCTTTCTGGGACACTCTGTATAATGTAGATAGTGCTTTACATCATGCTACAACCCCTCTCTTCTCAAAAGTAACAAACCTATTGTTGTTATTATAACAATTATAAAATGTATCAATCCTAACTTTAAATTTGTATAATGAAAGGTTACAAATTATTGTACTCATGCGTGTTTACCTAACACTGACATTTCTGTGTTACATTTATACTACATTTAAATGCAATAAATTCAAGCCTATTAATTAAACAATAAACTAGCTAATCAATTATGCGACAACATTTGAACTCCTATACTTGCATAAAATAATAAATGAACATTTATCTCAATTTTATATATGGTGTGATGGGATATTTAATTTTGTGTGCGTATTTCTAGTAATATTTAAAACATGAGTAACATATATATTATGAGCAAAAGCGAAACAAAATCATTCAAGCAAATAATGAAAACGGGATCATTCACGTAATAAAAACAAGAACATTAAAGGGATCTAGTAACTTTGATGAGATGTGCAAAAACTGATGAATGGTTGATGCAATGTATATTGTTGTTATCTCATATGTCAACAGGGTATTGTGTGAAAATTTCAAGTCAAATGGACAATGTATGGCCAAGTAATGAGCGAAAATGCAAAGTGATATTGGGTGATATTCACCAACTCACTGCATTCACTTTGTACAGGGATGAAAATCTCGCCCGGAGATTTTCTTATCTGAATACTTCAATCATACATATCTTTGTAATGAAAGGGAAATTTGAAAAACCGAAAGCTGTCCCATGATTTTATTGTTAATACGAATACAACAAGGTATAAAGGAACCACTAGAATTAAAATTTTATTTTGAGGATTTGGACAATGTTACTAAGTCCCTTTAACAAGCAAATGATGAAAACAAGCATCATCATAAAGGTACATGTAAGTTGACATATTACACCTTATAGTCACTGTAGCGCTGTGGTGTTTGAATTGTTCTGCCAGATCTCGTGGTGTATATGGTTGTTCGCGTGTTTGCTGTGTGTTTGATTGTTCAGATGTTTTACTCTTCTGGGTGAGCTGATGGAATGTTTTGATTGTGTTTGTTATGGTATGTGTGTCCATGTTCCTGAGGTCTGATCTCTTTCTCCTCAGTTCCTCGGATGTGTCTACGATTTCTACGTAGGGTTTGACCTGATTCTGTTTCCAGTTCATAGGATCTTGGTTCAGGTCTCCTACTCGTAATTCTTCCTCGCTCCCACTTGCCAGTCTTTTGATTCTGAACTCTGATTTGCTGTCCTTCTTGCAGAGGAGATAGGTTTGTAGGGTGCAGTTTGTCGAAATATTCCTTCTGTCCATTTTGTCTGGTCTGCAGCCGTTGGTAGATTTCATCTTTCTCAGGCAGCTGATTCAGGATTTTGCTTGGCAGGTTGGTTCTTATTTTTTCGACCAAGCAGCAGTTCTGATGGTGATGGAAGGTGCGCATCTATGGGTGTGGCTCTCAGGTACTGTATAGAGCTTTGTTTGGGTCCGTGTGTGCATCCTTCGCTTTTGCCATTGCGGCCTTGACAGTCTTGACCTGGCGCTCAATGAAACCATTCGACTGAGGCTATCTGCGACTTGATGTCACATGGTTGAAGTTCCACTCCTTTCCGAATGCCTCAAACATTGCACTGCTAAATTGTGGACCATTGTCACTGACAATTTTTTTCTGGAGTTCCGTGTTCCGAGAATATCTCCTTCCGAGCAGTGGTGACAGCTGCACTCGTGGGGTGACCCGACATTTTCCTTACTATGGGGAACTTGGAGTATGTGTCCGCCACCAGTAGGTATTCAGCGTCCGCGAACGTGAACAGGTCAGCTGCAATAGTCTGCCAGGTTCTGCTAGATAGTTCATGAGGCCTGAGAGTTTCTGGGGTCTGTGCATTTCCGTATTTCTGGCAAATGGGGCATCTGTTGACCAGTTCTTCAATGTCCTTATTTATGCCTTGCCAGAAGATACTTGCTTTGGTTCGTAGTTGGCATTTGGTTACCCCTTGATGGGCTTCGTGCACCTTGTGAAGGTATTCTTCTCTCAGTCTCTGTGGTATGATGATCCGTGGCCCCTTCAGTATGATGCCATTTTCAATGGAAAGTTCGTTCCTAAACGGCCAGTATTTCCGCAGGGATTGGTGTATTTCTCTCCTTTCCTCTGGCCAACCTTCCAGTATCACATCACGCAACGCACATAGCTCCATGTCTTGAGAGGTTGCTGTTCTAATCTCTTGGGGTTTCTGGTTCGAGAACATCACAAAGTCAATCTGTATGTGAGGTTCACTTGACTCATCAGGGAGTGGGTTGAGTCTGGACATGCGTCCGAAAGGATGTTCTTTCATTGGCTTATACTTGACTTCCATGTTGTACCCTTGTAGTCGCAACAGGAATCTCTGTAATCTGGGAGGGGTTGAACCCAGATTCTTCATGGTGATCATTTCGAGAGGCTTGTGGTCCGACAGAACAGTGAATTCCCTTCCATACACATATGCATGGAACCTCTCGCAGGCATAGACCACTGCCATCATTTCACGTTCTATGTAAGCATATCTGCTTTCGGCATCTGTGAGCGACCTGGAGGCGAATGCTATTGGCTGGCCCTCTTGCGTCAGAGCAGCTCCTATGCCCCGTTGTGATGCATCTACCTCCAGCACGACTTCCTTCCTGGGGTCAAAGTATGCAAGTGTAACATCTCTGCAAATTGCGTCCTTTGTCTTTTGGAATGCCATTTTGTGTGAGGGCGACCACGCAAACTCTCTGTCTTTCTTCAGCAGGTTTTGTAGGGGTTCTGTCATGGGCTGACAGATTGGGGATGAAGGGTGACATGTACGTGGCGATGCCCAAGAACTCTTGCAGTTCTTTCTTGCTTCGAGGTGGTTCAATGGCTCTCATGGCAGCTACCCTCTGGGGGTCTGGGTGGACCCCGTGCTTGTCAAAAACGAGTCCAAAGAAGCGTATTTGGTCACGTTTGATCTGGCACTTCTCCCAGTTTAACATGAGTCCATGTTGTGCAGCAACTTGCATCAGGTTATGCAGATTTGCGTCATGTTCTCTCTCTGTTCTGCCTATGACCGCGATGTCGTCTGCCATCCCAATTACACGAGGATACCTTCTAGGATTTGTGTCATCTTGGCTTGAAATATGTCTTGGGATATACACAACCCAAAGGGGAGTCGCTTGTAGCAGAACCTTCCGAACGGACTGTTGAAGGTTGTGAGTTTGCTAGATTCTTGATCCAACTTCACGGACCAGTAGCCATGTTTTGCGTCTAGGGTTGAGAAGACCAATGTTTGTATTGGCATGTGGCTGCGTTTGATGGCCTTGTTAAGGTACCTGGGATCTAACCAAATTCGCCATCTCCCATTAGGTTTCTGAGTGTATACAAGGCTGGAGACCCAATATGTAGGCTCCTGGACTGGTGTGATGACATCCATCTTAACCATCTGATCGATTTCTTTCTTACTGTACATAGATAGATAGGAAGATAGATATATAGATATATAGATAGATACAAAGATAACTAGATAGATAGATAGATAACTAGATAGATAGATAGATAAATAGATATTATATAGATAGATAGATAGATAGATAGATAGATAGATAGATAGATAAAAAGATAAATATATAGATAGATAGAGATAGATAGATAGATAGATAGATAGATAGATAGATAGATAGATAGATAGATAGATAGATAGATAGATAGATAGATAGATAGATAGATAAATATATATATATATAGATAGATAGATAGATATAGAGATAAATAGATAGATAGATAGCTCGATAGATAGATATATCGATAGATAGATAGATAGATAGATGTATAGATAGATAAGTAATAGTTCTGCTCGGAGTCGAAATGTATAGAAAACAGCGAAATTCAATAAGATACTCCGTGGAAAGATTTTTAAGGTGATATTTCGGCCATAGGCCTTTGTCACCTTATCACCTTAAAACAATCTTTCCACGGAGTATCTTATTGAATTTCGTTGTTTTCTAGATAGATAGATATATAGATATATAGATAGATAGATAGATAGATATGTAAATATATACATAGATATATAGCGAAATAGATATAGAGATATAATTTAGATATATTGGATAGATATAGAAGACTTACTTGACTGATCTCAACACATTTCTCAGCTTGACGGTAGCTGAAGTCCACTCCGCGGCCATGGCGCCAAAATTGGATTTCTGCTCAACTTTAGACTTGCAAACTTTAACCCGCGTCTCCAAGTCTAATATAAATTATGGTTGTTAAATCCAAATAAAGTTCTCAGACACAAGTAGATTGAGAACGATTCCAACCTTTAATTCGAAAAACCGAACGACTGCTTTAGATCACAGATCTCTTCTCCAGAGCTCTTGTGGTCAAACCTACAACTTTATGACCGTTATGATCATATATATTGTTGGTTCTAGTTATTTTGACCTCCAAATCTTTACTCAAATATCATAATCATCCTCCTGCTGTTCAACCCAATTTGAATACTGAATGGCCAGATCAAAATTCTTTATGAGGCCGCTCTGACAGATTTGCGTCTGAAGCATCGACGACAAATTTAAAGACAGTGAACAATTTTCAACAATTAATACCAAGTCATAACGTTACAACGTTCGCCTTCCAAAATTAAACACGTGCTGTTGAATCCACAATACATTCAAAACAACTTCAATACATCCACTTCATCTGGAAATAGGCAGTGGCCAAAGATCACATCGTTGTGGAGATATAATGTGCTTTTAAAACAGAACCCCAGTGATGTGATGTCTGTGGTCACAACTATATGTATCAAATCGAACGAACTAGGCAATGGCGCCCCGGTAAAACACTGCATTGACCTTATCTAGCCTATTTTCTAGATGCTATCGAGTGCGAACAAGATGATTAATTGATTATATTTGGGATCGATAAACAACACGGTCTAATTGTTGATATCCAGGTACCTGTTACGAGTTATGTACAATTGCTTCCTAATAATCACCTAATATGTCATGTTGGTTGGGTGACACGACATATGCTCCGCCGACATATGCTCCGCCGACAATTGCTCCGAAAAATGCGACAAATGCTCCGCGACAAATGCTCCGCGATATTTGCTCTGCCAACATTTGCTCCGACGACAATTGCTCCGCCGACAAATGCTCCGCCGACATTTGCTCCGCCGACAAATGCTCCGCCGACATTTGCTCCGCCGACAAATGCTCCGCCGACAAATGCTCCGAAGATGCGACAATTGCTCCGCCGACATATGCTCCGCCGACAATTGCTCCGCCGACATTTGCTCCGCCGACAATTACTCCGCCGACAAATGCTCCGAAGATGCGACAATTGCTCCGCCGAAAATGCTTCGAATATGCGACAATTGCTTAGCCGACAATTGTTCCGCCAAAATATGCTCCGGAGATACGACATTTGCTCCGCCGAAAATGCTTCGAATATGCGACAATTGCTTAGCCGACAATTGTTCCGCCAAAATATGCTCCGGAGATACGACATTTGCTCCGGTGACAATTGCTCCGCAGAAATATATGCTCTGAAGATGACAGTACTTCAAATGGTCCAAAAACAACATATTATGTTCCTCAACCATAATTGTTCCACCGACATTTACTCCGCTGAAGATTAAACTCTTGAATTAATTCTCAAGTACCTTTGGTATGAAGTGCGCTTTTATATGTTATGCGAATCTCTTGTGAAATTGGAGTACAATCGATTCAGTAACCATCGATTCATTCAAATATTTTATTGGCTGGTTTGTTTGTTTCACGTTTCTTTATACAGGGTGGGGGGGGGGGGGGGGGGGCAGTCAAGCCCAGTGTTGTAAGGATGCGTGACCCTGCAGCCTGCATCTAGTAGCAGAAGGGGAGGCGCAATAACACACAACACTGGCTTTAGTTTTTGATGTTACATTGGGGTTTGACTGGAGTCGACCACGGACCCTCATAGTATTCGAAAATGCTGTGATGAATAGTATACTGTTCCAAGCAATCATCAAGCGAAGGGCATGATACTGGTGTTAAGATCGATCATGAATAGAAAAAAGAAAAGTCTTTATAATCACTGTATTTGTATTACTCAGACTCTTTATGAATCAAGAAATTGTTCCGCATGAGTTCAAAATTTATCCACGTTTTATCAAAATTCAAAGAACGTTATTTTCACCCACTGTTAAATTTTCGGAGTTCCAATTTTGTTTAGATTTGTTCATCGTTCACTGAACAACGAGGGCCCAATTTGTGACACTTCTAAACGCCCCCCCCCCCCCCCCCCCCACCCCGTAAAAGCACAAACTTCCAATGCATTTTGCATTCTTATAAACGGAAGGATTGGCAGGAAGTAGCAGAAAATTGAAATTCAATAATCTAAGGAATTGAGGGGTCCTCTTACCTCCACAGTGAGGTAAGATGGACACTTCACCCCTTTAGTGACTATGACGTCATATTCCATAAAAAGCAATATGTGATCAATTTTATTGTTAATATGTGAAGAATAGATTGTCTTCTAGACGATGTGATCTTTATTTAAAGGGGTAGTACAGTTTTGGTAAGGCTGAACTTTAGTAACCAACCCTGGACAGTTACTTGATAAACTAATGGTTATAACTCCACCATGCTCGAAAGGAATACAAAATTACAAACGACTTAGTAAAACGCCTGTTATCATTCAAAAAGAGCCATTTAAACACAAGAGGGCGCTTTTCTAAACAGGCATTGGTTTCAACCATTTTCATACAAAATTATGCATGTGGTGTTTTATTGGAATGATGATTAGATAGAGAGATCATCAACAACTATTCCAAAAATGATTTTGAAAATTTTTGAAAAAGTGCAAGCATTTAAAAAATATTATTTGGGCATTTGTCTGCGGAGCATTTGGCGGCGGAGCAAATGTTGGCGGAGCAATTGTCGTGGAGCAATTGTCGCGGAGCAATTGTCGGCGGAGCAAATGTCGCGGAGCAATTGTCGCAGCTTCGGAGCATATGTCGGCGGAGCAAATGTCGGCGGAGCATTTGTCGCCGGAGCAATTGTCGGCGGAGCAAATGTCGGCGGAGCATTTGTCGGCGGAGCAAATGTCGGCGGAGCATTTGTCGGCGGAGCAATTGTCGGCGGAGCATTTGTCGGCGGAGCAAATATCGCGGAGCATTTGTCGCGGAGCACTTGTCGCATTTTTCGGAGCAAATGTCGGCGGAGCATTTGTCGGCGGAGCATATGTCATGGAACCCATAAATATGCCGCCATCGGTTTGCAATAGTACACGAAAATACCCAGCTAGCCACCTGACGTCGGGCCGATGTCATAAGTTGTTGGCCGGATGTCGGTACATCGCGGTTGGCTCGAGGTTAAAATGTCCGCCAGCCCAACATCGTCACTACGTCATTTTGTGATACGTCAATTTCTGACAATGGCCCAACATCAACTCATGACATTGGACCAACATAACATTATGATGTGGGCGCGAGGTTAAAATGTCCGCTAGCCCTACATTGTCCCAACATCATTTTGTGATGTCGGGCAAATGTCAATTTCCGACAATGGCCCAACACCAAATCCTGACATAGGACAGATATCAACTTCTGATGTGGGCTCGACGTTAAAATGTCCGCCAGCCCAACATCGTCACCACGTCATTTTGTGATACGTCAATTTCTGACAATGGCCCAACATCAACTCATGACATTGGACCAACATAACATTATGATGTGGGCGCGAGGTTAAAATGTCCGCTAGCCCAACATTGTCCCAACATCATTTTGTGATGTCGGGCAAATGTCAATTTCCGACAATGGCCCAACACCGAATCCTGACATAGGACAGATATCAAATTATGATGTGGGCTCGACGTTAAAATGTCCGCCAGCCCAACATCGTCACTACGTCATTTTGTGATATTGGCATTAAGTCAATTTCCGACAATGGCCCAACACCGAATCCTGACATAGGAGAGATATAAAATTCTGATGTGGGCTCGATGTTAAAATGTCCGCCAGCCCAACATTGGCCCAATGTCATTTTGTGATGTTGGCTTACCATTAATTGTTGGCACTGGCCCAATGTCAGTTACCCAAAAAAGGGCCAACATCAAATCCTGACGTTGGCCCGACATTAAAATGTCCGCCACTCCGACATTAGCCCAATGTTATTAATTGAACCTCAATATGACATTTCAATTATGACGCACACCGATATCCTGCCGATGTCAGAATTAGCAGCAATAAAACAAGTCGGCAAATGATCATCGAATCGATGTTGCACCAATGTCAATACTCCGACATGAATATGACATGTCAAATTTGCCGTCGGGCTAATATCGCGCGAATATCGGAACTGGTAGCCATATAGAAGGTAGGAAACAGGGTGTAAATTTTATGTCGGGCCAATATCATTACTCCGATATAGATATGAAACCCCAGATATGATGTCGGTCCGATAATGTGCCGATGTTAGAACTTGTTAGCAATTTAAGAGTTCTGTAAATGGTGTTTAGTTTGATGTCAGCCCGATGTAATTTATTAGACATCTATACTATGACGGCAAACATATATTCCGTCGAAGACAGAACCTTCAGCAACGGAACAAGTCGGCAAATGGTAAAATGAATGTCCTGTCATTAATCCGTGATAAATATGACAAATGGTCATAGAATTGATGTTGCGCCGATGTCAATAGTCCTACATGAATATGACATCTCACAAATGACGTCGGGCTAATTTCGCGCCGATGTTGGAACTGGTAGCAATTAGAGAGGTCGGTAAATGGTTGTGAAATTGATGTCGGGTCGATATTATTAAGGAGACAAAAATATGACATATCAATTTTGACGTCGAACCGAAATCCTGCCGATGTCAGAATGGGCAACAATGAATCAAATCGGCGTATAGTCATTAAGTTGATGTTGAGCCGATGTCAATAATCCGACATCATGCATGGGCGTTTATTTGTTCGGAAAGCACAATGCATTGGGCGGGCGAGCAATTGTTCACAAACAATGCTCGCCCCTCCAATGCATTGTGTTTTCCGAACAGATTTACGCCCGTGCCGACATGAATATGACATGTGCAATGTAACGTCGTGCTAATATCGCGCCGATGTCGGAAATGATAGCAATTTAGGAGGTCGGTAAATGGTAGTAAAATTGTTGTCGGTCCGATGTCATTAATTAGACATCAATGTGACCTCTTTAATATGACACAACTCGGCAAATGTTCACTAAATTGATGTTGTGGCGACGTCAGTGATTAGACATGAATATGACATCTCAATGATGACGCCATAGCGATATCATGCCGATGTCAGAACTGGCAGCATGAAAAAAGCCGGCAAATGGTCGCCAGTTCCGACATCGGTACAACATTGACCCAGCGTCATATTTGAGCTGTCATATTTATGTATATTTCATAACATAAGCCCAACATCAATTTTACAATCTTTGACCAACCTCCTAATTTGCTACCAGTTCCAACATCGGCGCGATATTAACCCGACGTCATATTTGAGATCTCTTATTCATGTCGGATTAATGACATGGCACGACATTAATTTAATGACCATTTGCCGACTTGTTCCATTGATAACGGTGTTGACATCGACGGGATAACGATTTGACGTCATATTTCAGATGTCTAATTAATTACATCGGCCCGACATCAAATTTACAACCATTTATTATAACGACCTCTTAAATTGCTACCAGCTCTATCATCGGCACACTGTCGAACCGACGCCATATTTTAGATGTCATATTTATGACGGATTAATGACAGGACATTAATTTTACCATTTGCCGACTTGTTCCGTTGCTGAAGGTTCTGTCTTCGACGGAATATATGTTTGCCGTCATAGTATAGATGTCTAATAAATTACATCGGGCTGACATCAAACTAAACTCCATTCACAGAACTCTTAAATTGCTAACAAGTTCTAACATCGGCACAATATCGGACTGACATCAAATTTGGGGTCTCATATTCATGTCGCAGTATTGACATGGGCGCAACATCGATTTGATGACCATTTGCCTACTTGTTTTATTGCTGCCAATCATGACATCGCCAAGATATCGGTGTGACGTCATAATTGAGATATCATACCCCGTGTTCACACACAAAATGTTCAGCCCTTAATCATGACTAAAGAATCAGCAGCTGACTATAGAATCAGCTTCTCATTAAAAATTCCTGTGTCTGAACGCTTACTAACGAAACGTCGTATCGCTAGTGATGACTAGCGATACGCTGGTTTTATCGTCGTTTCGTACAAGAGCTGACTATAGAATCACGCTTATTGTGTGAACAACCGTAACTCGCTAATCATGACTAAGTGGGCGTGGCTTAATGCGAACGTTCGCTCGCACAGCTGCAGCGAGACAGCGCAGACAGAAACAAATGACAACACACTGCGCAGTAGCAAACTGCGCACTTATACGATGTTCGGGAGGTTCGGCACCACCTGGAAAACAGCTGTTGTTCGATATATGCTCTGTGCGTGTGAACATATACCAGGTTTGATTTAATCATCACTAGCGAAACGTCGTATCGCTAGTGATGATTCTATAGAGATGATTAAGGGATGAACATTTTTGTGTGTGAACACGGGATATTGAGGTCCAATTAAAAACATTGGCCCGACATCAATTTCACAACCATGAACCGACCTCCTAAATTGCTACCAGATCCAACATCATCACAATATCGGATTGACGTCTTAATAGAGATGTCATATTTATGTAGGACCAATGACATCCGCCCGACATCTATTTAACAACCTTTCACCGACCTTTAAAATTGCTATAAGTTCCGACATCTGTGCGGTATAGGCCCAAAGTTGTATTTGAGTTGTCATATTTATATTTAATTAATAACATTGGCCCGACATACATTTCACAACGTTTTACCGACCTCTTAAATTACTACCAGTTCCAACATCGGGGCGATAGAAGGCCGATTTTATATTTGAGATGTCATATTCATGTCGAATTATTGACATCGGCACAACATCCATTTAATGACTATTTAATGATTAGCTTCATTGGTGCCATTTATGACATCGGCAGGATATCGCTTTGGCGTCATAATTGAGATGTCATATGGATGTCCAATAAAAAACATTGGTCCGACATGAATGTTACAACCATTTACCGACCTCTTTAATTGTTACCAGTTCCAACATCGGCGCGAAATTATCCCGACGTCATAATTGGAGATGACATATTCATGTCAGAATATTGACATCGACTGAACATCGATTTCATGACTATTTGCCGACTTGTGCCATTGCTGCCAATTCTGACATCGGCGCGACATCGGCTTGACGTCATATTTGTGATGTCATATTGATGTCCAATTAATAACATCCGACCGACATCAATTCCACAACCATTTACCGACCTCTTAAAATGATATATTCCGACATCGGTACAACATTGGCCCACCGTCATATTTGAGATGTCATATTCATGTTATTTATTCGACGTCTGTTAGCTATAGCTGGGTACTTATAATATTTGTGTTAACTTGCTTTGAGAATCTTGAATGAATTGAATTTCGTTTAATCAATTACAAACATAAGTAATTCAAAAGTAAAAAAAAACAAGAAGTATTGCTATCGGGGAATTCATGATCGATTATAAGCGATCGTAAGTGAAATGAAAATTTTCGATTTTGGAATTATTTATATTAAAAAATATACTTTTGTCATGTCCTTGCTGCTGAATATAATTTAGAAGGATATATAAGAATATAAATAGCACATGTAAATAGTGTTATGAATATGATTTGAAGGTGGATTATTTCAGATTCAACGCTCTGAAATTACTAACCATTACAAAACATACATGCTAAGAAGTGGTGTATGTATATTATACCGATTGCGACCTGTGTTTGTAGGACGATAGGATGATAGGTTAGGATTAGGCAATAGGTGTAGGAATAGGATATTTATAGAATTATGATTTATGAATGTGTGTACACGTTAAACAAAATGCATGGAGCAAGTGTGCGATCTATGCATGTCTTCACATTTCTTTTTACGTTTTTGATGTTGGTCCTACGTTGGCCATTTGACATTGGGCCATTGTCAAATTGTGATGTTGGTCCAGCATCAGAAAATGACGTTGGGCCAATGTTGGGTTAGCGGACATTCAAACGTCGGGCGAACGTCAAGATTTGATGTTGGGCCAACGTCAATATTTGATGTTGGGCCAACGTCAATATTTGATGTTGGGCCAACGTCAATATTTGATGTTCGGCCAACAATAAGAAATAACGTTGGGCTAATGTCATGCTGGCGGACATTTTAATGTCGGGCCAACGTCAGAATTTGATGTTGGCCCAACGTCAGGATTTGATATTGGGCCATTGGCGGAAATTGACGTTGGGCCAACATCACAGAATGATGTTGTGACAATGTTGGGATAGCGGACATTTTAACCTCGAGCCCACATCATAATGTTATGTTGGTCCAATGTGATGAGTTGATGTTGGGCCATTGTCGGAAATTGACGTTATGCCAATATCACAAAATGACGTAGTAACGATGTTGGGCTGGCGGACATTTTAACGTCGCGCCCACATCATAATTTGATATCTGTCCTATGTCAGGATTCGGTGTTGGGCCATTGTCGGAAATTGACATTTGCCCGACATCACAAAATGATGTTGAGACAATGTTGGGCTGGCGGACATTTTAACGTCGGGCCGACGTCACAACTTGATGTTCTCTCAACGTCAGGAATCGATGTTGGGCCTACGTTAGAACTGACATTGGGCCTTTGTCAATAATTGATGTTGGGCCGAAATCGCTAAATGACGTTGGGCCAGCATTACAAAAAGACATCGAGCTGATGTTGGGCTGGCGGACATTTTCACGTCTCGGTGACGTCGCATGTCGCATGTTGGCCCAACGTCCCCTTAAAACGAAAATGACATCGGCCCAACGTTGGCACGACGTCAGGTGGCTAGCTGGGTAGTGTATCGGTAATTTCACTGCAATAATAAATCCATCATGCAAAGTGCATAGTGCAATATTCGAATGGGAGGCGCTCGTCATTTACAGTTGGATCGACCATATCTTGATAATTATGTTTTTAACATGATTATTATTCGGAACACCACAGTTAGCTAGACTTTTTCAGGGTTCGGAAAACACTTTGAATAGGCTATTAGGTTTATCTTAGGGTAACTTTTTGTACCACCATGTACATTTGTAACCGTAGTAACAACAACAATAGAAATATAATACATCATATATTTGGCTACTACAAGCCGCATTATGCACACCAATTTTCGCGTGAACATGGAGGAAAACAAATCACATGTAAAATAACACCCTATAGCTGCTATTTTTAAGTTTTTAAAGTAAATATTTGTTGATTTGGAATATCTTTGTCCATAATCGGCTGTTGTTACCATGGTTACACGAGTACAGTGTAGTGCAAACAAATAAACATTCGGCTTGCTGAGGCTTTTCGGTGTTGTGCATATAAGTTTAGCAATTGAGATTGTTTTCTTTTAATACTGAGTCAGACAAATTGTATAGACCTTTATGGTCTCCAGGTACATGTAATAAGATATGAGGGGCATGAAGGGTGCGTTCCTCGCGATCAAGATGGTGTTCGAAGCTAGATACGCTCTGCACATATTACAGTATGTCCCGAATATTGTGTACTAATTTCAGTCCTTCAGTAAGACACTTATTAAAGATAATGAGCATGATCTTGATACTGTTTTAAACACATCATGGACACCCAGTATGATTCGAATTCGCAATATGCATGGCATGCGCGTCAGTATGCAGCTGACTGGAATGCTTCATGTGGAGTGGAATTAAGTTCATTTTTAGCGTTTGATTTATGATAAATGCAGTTAAACAAATACAGGACAGACACAACATCTACGCGGACTATACATAATGATGGTGAAATATTCATCATATTACAAGAAATTGTGTTTCTTTTTGTATTTGTTCATAACTGGAACTGAAGGTGTCCCGAGATTGACGCAATCATTTGGTATACAAATCCTCTTATTAAGATTACACATTTTTGAGACACTCTGTATAGCATGAGAAATCATGCAAAACTACCCATTTTGTGGATAGCTAATGCTGACTTCAAAGTACTATAACTTGTTGTTCAGATGCGGTATACACTTGAGAATTTTAGGGTGTATTGTCGATATCATTGGACAGTTTGTTGAAAAGTATTAGATTGACTGCTAATACAATTATTGATTTATATGTAATTATGTAAATCAATAATTTCATATTTTGTGGAAAAAATTCATAAAATTTGAGTTTGGGGCTAAAAATGACCGTGATACATATCCTGAACCTCACGGTGTTTGGTATCAGGTTATAGGAAATCTAATTGTCTTTAATATGATTGCAGAATAATCTTGATATAAGGTGTCGTTTGGGAAATCTCGCCAATTATCTATAGCAATACAAAACGGCTGCCTTTTTGGACGCCATCTTGGATTTGGAGGTGTTCGCAACAAACATTTTGAGGTAGACCTCTGAATTATGTTGCCTTATTAAAAATACTTGCAATTAGAATCGGTTTAAACTTGTTGTGGAGATCTGGAAACCTAAAGTCACTTTTTTCGACATTGGCCCTCCCCTTAGTTGTTGATGATGTAAAAGGACTGCTCGTACCACTCGTTAGTCATAGCCCAACATAAATCTTGTTGAGTATGGAAAAAGCTGCCTCTGCCATTGATGGCCCGGGCAAGGATATGCTAGGGCATGCTAAAAATGGCTCGTATCAGAGTAATGAGCAGACCATGGTAACTGCAGCAACCCCTTTTTCATCAAGTAGTTCTCTAACTGCAGCTGCCCTCTGCGACGTAGCGTTGTCTTTTTGCAGCCGGATGTGGTTTTCGTGGGGCCTTTTTCCGTGAGGGGGACAGTTATTTTACAGTCCCGGTGGATGATGGCGTCGACATTTCCACCTGGCAACACCAGTGGCGTTGTATAACCATAAGGAATACTTGCCCATACCACCATTGGGCCGTTACAACCTCAAGTTGTTTTGTGAATGCAGTAATATTAGAGCTTATTGCCGCGTAATCGACAAACCCTTTTCATTCCTTCCATCTGTTTGGCCAAGGATGTTATGGCGCTTATCCATTAATATGGCATATTTCTACTTTCCAAGTGGCAACTTCTGTACCCCCTAGTCCAGGGACGTCAGGCAAATCTGGGTTTAATAGTTTGGAGTGGATACTTTTCTTGTCTTGCTCGTTGACCATGGGCAGATGGGAGAGCAATATCATTCCTTAGTGTCTCCTTCAAATACAGCGAAGTCTCCTTTTTGGAATGTATGGTTTATTCGGCACATTTTAAGCAGTTTGCGATCATCTATTCTAGTAATCAATCATTGACATCTTAGAGATATCTGTGGCCTTGCTTGACCCTGCTATCGATGACGTTTGAGGATTTTACAGACCATAACCTGCGATGTTCCAAAGAAAGATAGGACACTGCTTGTTGACTCCCGTTCCTGGTGTGGCGCAAACGTCGTTTGGCGTCTAGCCAAGGGCGTTGGATGGAGTATGGTCATGAAAACCTCTGTGCCAATTTTGGTTAAAAGATTTACAGCCCACTCTGAGAAATGACACATAACGATGACCTGTTGGACATACGCTTTGGCGAGGGAAAGAATCAATCATCCTGCTTTCAAAGCTAAATTAATTAATGCAAATGTATGCAACCATTCATTGTACCTTGGTAGTTTGGACACATTATCATCATCATACTTTGCATAAAATGATTCATGGGGCGCAACAAACAGGAAAAAGAATGACCGTTTGATTTACAAAAGAAATGTTCCATCTTTATTGTCAACAGTGTATTAACTTTGTTGACTTCGAAAAGCATTCGATAGTATCCACTTGTGATTAAGACCTTCTACACTGTTTTACATGCAGAGTTAGAAAAAACATCAACTACAAGATCCAAGTGAAGAATAAAGAGTCTACTACTCACCTGCGTGCTGAACAAGTGGGGGGAGGTGGGGGGGGGGGGGGGGTGGGAGTTGACCCCAACAAAATGTAAAACTTGCTGATTAAACTAATTATTTGTTAATAAAGCCAGACAATGCGTATTTAGTGACACATACACATGTACCATGAATAGGGAGTAGGATCGTAATTTCCAGGAACTACCACAACAAGCCTCGTTGGTTATTTTGCTTGCCCACTACCCATGCTACCCATCGAATAGATGACGGTGCTGAACCAGCCTAGTTCAAATCTGTGCCTGTATTCCATAAACACATTCAAGGAAGAAATCTTAGCATTTTTGCTTATTATGAGCTAAAATGCTTAGATCTGAGCATTTTTGCTTAAATCTCCCCGTAAGCAAATTTGCTTAAATTGTATACATACTTTTCGGTAGGCAAGTTTGCTAAGATTTTTTGCTTATTATAAGCACATTTTTAACTCGATGTAAGAATATTTGCTTAAACAAGCTTTGGTATTCCATAAACATGTCGGCGTAAGATTTGTTGTCTTCAATCTAAGCCACCTATTAGCTTGCTTATCTCTGTAAGCTTGAGGCTTGGCCGTGTTGCATGTACGTACATTATACAGAGTGTATACAAAGAAAGGTAATCGAAGTTCAAAGGTCAATCATTTCCAGATGATACATTCTCATAATTTCAACTAGACATAGATGTAAAGAGTAGTTATTCAGCTTTAATCTTACACCTTTCCTGAATCAGTAATGTCCCACATCGCTGAGTTATCTTTTGTTGAACGTGACACGTCCAAAACCCACTTTTTGCAAGTTTGGGCTAATGAATGAAAGCTTGAAAGTTCAATAATGGTACTATACTTTAATGAAAACATCGATTTGAACAATTTGTGTCGGGTTTGCGAGTTAATGTATCGTTTAGCTAAATACATTCACCGATATCATGCATGATTAGGTACATTAATACTTGAACATGAATATGCGCTGGCCTGCCATCCACCAGAATTAAATTCTTATGTTGATATCATTTGTTAAAAATGGACAACTTGGATTAGAAACTTTGAGGAAGGTCAAGTTATTGGGACATTTTGCTTCAAAGAAATAAACATTAAGGAACATTTACGTTCAGATGCTACATCAGTTAGAGGAACATATTAGGCGACAGGTGCGAGGAGTATTTGGACAGATTCAGGACAGTGCTCAAACCCATCACCATGTCGCTGTCACAGATGGACTAGGGGAGCTCTGACGGAAAGGGTCATTGCGATAACAAAATGAGATGGAATGGCCACCAAGGTCATCTGATTAATTTGTGTTGACTTCTTCATGTTTGGAAATTTGAAGAACAAGGTGTTAACATCTCCCCCGTGATCTGTATGATTTGCAGGGCCGCAACCGACACGAAGTGGATGTTTTAGCACCAAAATTAAAATAATCCCGAAGAGTTATGTTACACCACTCACTTCAAGAATCCATTCATAAGCCCAAACTTGTAAAAAGTGGGTTTTGCACCTGTCATCTTCAACGGCGAAGAACTCAGCGATGCGTGACATTGTTGATTCAGAAAAGGTATCAAATTAAAGCTAAGTGGTTACTCTTTACATCCTTATCTCATTTAATTTTGAAATAATTGACCTTTAAACTCCGATTACCTTTTTTTTTATATACCCTTTATATGATAACTACGACATGCAGTATTCATCAATACAGAGCGTATCAACAAACAGGTACTCGAAGTTCAAATGTCAATCAGCAGTGCCACGCATTGCTGAGTTCTTTGTTGTTGAAGAGGACAGGTGCAAAACCCACTTTTTGCAAGTTTTGACTAATGAATACATTCCTGAAATCAATGGTGCCACACTCAAATGTTGCGTGTTTTAAGTCGATATTTGATTTGTGTGTCCAAAACATCCACCTCGTGTCGAATGTGGCCCACTCACAGTCTATGTCATGAGGAGAAGATGACAAAAACGTGTTCGTTAAATGTTCCAACATGAATAAATCACAAGTTGTTAAAAAAAGGGGACATTGGTGGCCATCCCACTTCATGATTGGGCGCAATACTTACCCTTTTCTCCATGTTCCCCAAAGACTTCCTGTAATCTATCTCTGAGAGCGAAAAGACGATGGACAGGTGCACTGTCTTGGACTCACTAGATCTGTCTAAATACTCCATTCAGTAGTCGTGTAGACGGTCCATTGGATCGTGTACAAGACCTGGAAAAGTTCTTTAGTCCATTGTTTTTTTATTGATACATATTCTAGAAGTGTTAAGGAAAATTGTCAGCTTTGTTGCCACCTTGGCAACATTGGGCAACTTTTTTTATAAGCATTTTAAAGATAATTAGCGAATTTGGATATTTGTGAAATAAAGTCAGGGGTCATTGTCTATCTAGGACTAGTACAATATTGATAAAAACAAGTTTTCTAATATATTTTGGGGCAAGGATTCTATTTCCGGTGCTCGTTTGTAAGTGCCATTATGGGAAACACCTTGAAATCCAAGATGGCTTCCCCTTATTTGCATATTAATGAATATTATTTATTTTCAGTGGCTACAGCCGTTAATAAGTAATAATTCCAGATTATTATTTGTCAGTTATGTTCTAAGTATGTATTTAAGATATTAAAGATTAGTTGCCATCAATGCAACCTCTAGGAATGCATATTATTTGCATAATTAGGTATTTTACCTAATTTGCATATTCTCCCAAATTGAGTATATTGGGACCCCGGAAAGTAAAAATGACAAGTGATACCACTTTTCCAAGGTTTTGGGGGGCAACAGATCTATTTTTGATACTTATTTCCCTGTATCACCATGGCAACCATCTCAAATCCAAGATGGCTGCTCCCCAAATTACACATGTTATGATACACGACAATATTCTTTCGGTTATATTAGATCAATATTATAATGTTTGGACTTTTAATTATTGGAAATAGGAACTAGAATACTTGAATCACAATGTAGTTGTTTGCTTACAGTAAAAAATGCATACTTTTATAAAATAAATGCCATTAAAGTGGCAAATAGCATTATTTGCTTTAAAATGACAAAGGCGGCCATCTTGGATTTATGTGGGTTGCCAAGGTGATACGTCAAATTAAGTTTCATTAATGGATTGTTTGCCCCCTAAAACCTTGGAAAAGTGATATTATTTGTCATTTTTACTTTCCGGGTTCCCAATATACTCGATTTTGGGGAATATGCAAATTAGGTAAAATTACCTAATTATGCTAATTGTATACATTGCTAGAGTTTGCCGAGGTGGCAACCAAGCTTAACTATCTTTATCACACATGTAGAACTTGATTGAGGAACATAATATGTAATTATGGCTAATTAGAAGCTGTAGCCACTGAAAATCAATAATATTCATAAATATGCAAATTAGGGGCAGCCATCTTGCATTTCAGGGTGTTGCCCATATGGCACTTGAAACGAGCAGTGGAAATGGAATCCTTGCCCCCAAATACCTTAGAATGCTTTGTTTTTATCAATATTGTAATATTCCTAGATAGAAAATGACCCCTGACCTTATTTCACAAATATGCAAATTAGCCAATTAACTTTATAATGCTTATAACAAAAGCTGCCCAATGTTACCAAGGTGGCAACAAAGCTGACATTTCTTCTTAACCTTTCTAGAATATGAATCAATAAAAAAACGTTGGACTAAAGAACGTGTCCAGGTCCTAGAAAAATCTACACGACTACAGGTCATATCGCTCAATTTGTTCCTCCAACTGAGGTACTGACATATTCATGTATCATCTGAAGGTACATGCTCCCAATTATTATCACAGAAAGATTATCCAATCTCTTGTCCACTTCCACAAAGTCCCATCCAAATGTCAATTTTTTCATTCTGGTGGATGTCCACCGGCGCAAATGTTCAATAACAATGTACTCAGTCATGCATGATTAGTAAATGTATTAAATTAAACGATTCATTCATTCACAAAAAAAAACATGTTTAAAGTGATTTATTCACATGGCACAATTAATTTCAAGAAATCGAATGATTAGCCAAAACTTGCAAAAAGTGGGTTTTGCACCGGTCACCTTCAACAACAAAGAACTCAGCAATGTATGGCACTGCTGATTCAGGAAAGGTATAAAATGAAAGCTAAACAATTACCCTTTACATAAACCCCTCAAAAAAAGTTCGGAAACTCAAGTTTGATCGATCATATCTCTCGTATTTTTTAATAAGAATACTCGAAATCGGTGTCACAATAAAGCCTCATTATATACCTTTCAAACGGTGTATTATGTGTAGTGATTATGCAATTGGGGCGATTGCAGTAGCCCAGAGAATAGGGGGAGGCAGGAAGTGAAATCTCGCAAAATGGCCCCAATGCATTCAATTTACGAGTGCATGATTGTGTTGATCAGTTTTCTAAAGGTTAACATTTTATTGAATACTGCCACCCTTTCCATTCATCACAATTGTTGAATTAGATACCATTTTAATGGAAATTATCTCTTCATTACGATGGCATATTAATCGTAAGGATTATGCAAATGGAGTGTGTGCAGCGAACCGGAATATGGAGATGGGTCGAGTGTGAAATCAGACAAAAAGATATGGAGTTGACACAAAATCAGAGCGTTGCATTTTTTTCGAGCTTTTGGGAGGATTTTTTAGCATTTCCAATAAAATATTCATGATCAAATATGATATCAAAGGAAAGCCCAACAACTCTTCTGTATGAAAATTTGAAATTTATAATGATTTTTGTAAAGGGCGGCTGCAGGGAGATGAATGGGAGGGAGCCTCAAAAGTGACCCATTTTAAAACGCTCTGATTTCAAGGGACTATTCATGCGTTTTCAATTGAATACCTCTCATTCATGGCCAACTCATTCAAGTCGCATTACATCCTCTACACAATGGTATACAGATACCGACACCAAATGGGTCACTTTTGAGGCTCCCCCCACATTCTCAGGAATCTTACTTCCTGCCTCCCCCTATTCTCTGGGCTACTGCAATCGCCCCAATTGCATAATCACTACACATAATGCATCGTTTGAAAGGTATATAATGAGGCTTTATTGTGACACCGATTTCGAGTATTCTTATTTAAAAATACGAGAGATATGATCGATGAAACTTGAGTTTCCGAACTTTTTTTGAGGGGTTTATATATCATTTTTATGGTATGAAAATATATAATTTTGAAATAATTGACCTTTGAACTTCGAGTACCTTTTTGTTGATACACTCTGTATAGGGTGTGCCACAATTGATGTCCCTCCATATTCATCTCTGTAATGTGGGCGATACATCAGCAGTTACTGGATGCAAATCCACGGAATTTTCGCTGTTTTTCAGCAGTTTTCATGTTGTGCTTAAAATTAACTATACCGGTAGTACCAAGGGTTAGAAAAAAAGAACCAATCAACTTTGGAACAAAGAATGTTGGTTATGAAATTAAAGGGATAGTTCAGTTTTGGTATAGAGGGCGCTACACACAATAATTTTGTGTGAGATAATGAAAAACTGAGTGTCAAACTGGTCCCACCTCTTTCATGTGTCTTTCGCGAACTAAAGGGAGCGTGGTCGGAAAACAAAACTGACTGTTGCAGATAAGCAACAAATCAAAGCTATGATGAGGGATAAAATTGGAAGGAGCCATACAAAAGTGGCAAAACTTTTGAATAAAAGTGACAGGATCAGAGATATAGTTTGCAGAGTCTTTAAAACAAAGGGGGACAGCAATTGTTAAATAAAACATTTCATTTTCTATTTTAAAATATATAAAAACTCTATAACATCATGCAGAGGGACATCAATAAGGGAGTTCGTAGTTAGCACATGGAGCAGTATGACGTCATCGGGTCTTTGGAATATTGTACCAAAAAGTGAGGCTTTACGCGTACGTTAACGGCACAGCCTGTGACGCACGCATTTAAAGTACAGAGCTCTATGTAGAATGTATACGTGCGTACGTGAATTCTCCTTGTTTTTCGTTACGTTTGAAAGACCTGACAAAAAAAAAACTCACCTTAATCCTAAAATATATAAAATTGAATAAGTATAACCCTTCATTTTAATTTTCAAACTTGAAGGAGGCTAAATAAACATTTTTAGAATAAAAATCACATCTTTGCCCGTTTTTCAAAACAGGACACAACAATCTACGTATGGGGCCGTTTAGGTTTTAATAACAGCCCCGATACGAACGTTGGCATTTTTGCTAAAATCTGAAAGTAAATAGAAGAAAAAAAATAGAAAAAAATCAGTCTCATGTAAATGAGATGTCCATTATGATTAATTCTGAAAAACATTCATGACTTCTTGCTAAATTTCCCGTGAAAACACATTTCAAATGTGACAATAATTGCACGAAAGTCAATATGGCAACGGGCAATATCGATGTTTTTGGTACAATGAATTTTCGTCTCAGATATTGGCGCATGCGCAGTTTGTAACTACGAACTCCCTTATTGTAGCACACCCTATATACCGTATGATTTGAAAATGAATCTAATTGATTATTTGAAATATGCATACAAATTACAAGGGACACCTAAAACAAATGGTAAGTCACCCTTGAACTAATATTGTTGTAAACTAAATCTAACACAAAAAGTAAAAACCGACAACAGCCCGGTAATGAAATCACTACAGCTGGTCACCTCACCGTGGACTGCTAGGCTAGCACCGCGGGCCGCCCCGGGACCGCGGGCGGTCGGGGTGGCTAGCTAGGGCTAATGCCCGGCGCAGACAGACTGAGCCGACTCGACCCGATCCGACTGATTTTCCGCCTGATTAACTCAGTACTCGCTGCCTTAGGACTCCGGTTTTTCCAGTCAAGTGCCAGTCGGGGGTCAATCGAGGCCGATTCAACATGTTGGATCGACTCCGACTGAGCGAAACTGACTCTAGCCTGACTGAAAACCAGTCGGATCGGCTCGAGTCGGGTGTGTCTGCGCCGGGCTTAAGAGGGCACAGTATCAGTAGTTGGCTGTAGGAAGTAACCATGTAGTGACGTTGTATCTCTCAGTTTTCCGATCCTCGTTTGGACCACGAATGTTTAGACAGACATAATATAAGCACAATTTCCAATTCAATTATCAAATTTCTTACCTTCATTTAGTATTATTTAACTTTATATGTTTTAGAGTTTCTCTTTTCTCCCTCTAACTGTCTGCAGTCCGCAGTCCCCCTTTACTTACATACAATTATTTGTTGCGCTGCGATAAATCCTTAAACACGCAATCTCTATATGAATTCCACCGCACTGCAGAATGGAAAAGTTTTGTCGTCGAGAGTTGAGCGGCGACCATATTCCTGACGCAGGCGCGCAGGAAGCAGTTTTGGATTGGGGGGGGGGGGGCAAAGACCTAAAGGGGCTCACGATTTCTTTTGTAGGGGCTCATGCCCAACCACACTCACAGGGTTGCCAACTTTGAGCCAGAGGTGAGAGTGAGATATTGCGAGGGAGCGAAGTGACTGAGCGGGGGAGGGTGTGGGAGAGGGGTTTCCCCCCTCCTACGATATAGGGAGCTTTTACATTTTTGGACTTGAAATTGTGCAATCTGGTGCATCCTAGATAAAAAAAAATTCGGGCTTAAGATTAACTGTATCTGGGAAAGCGTGTTATGATTTGATCGACCAGAAATTTTTCACGAAGAAAACAAATAATTGACACACTAATAAATATGCACCCCAACACACACACAAATATTGTATTTAGTGTCATACACAGTTCCAACATAAACCATATGCCACAATGCCAAGAATGAGTACCGAGGGCTGGGGCAGAGCACAGAGGGGGAGGGTTTGGGAGGAGGTTTCCCCCTCCCACGGCGAAGATTTTGCATTTATATACTTGAAATGGTGCCATTTGGTGCACGTCACACAAGCAGCCTGAGCAATGCCAGCCTACACGGAAACTATGTGGCCCGATATGTAAAAAGTACTCATCCCACACCATACGCAATTTACACAACAAACTGAGATAATCTGTTAGCGAAAATTTAAAATAGATGTATAAATTAGTTTTGGAACGTTATAATTAACAAGTCTTAGCTCATACATCTTATTTTTTCTTTCCCACTCTTCTTCTTTTTTTTCGGGGGGGGGGGGGCTTTTTTGGGAGGCAAAAACGCGTTTTGCCCCCCATATTTTGGATTGGGGGGGGCGGCCGCCCCTCCTGCCCCCCCCCCCCCCCACTTCCGGCGCCTATGTCCTGACGTCAGCGAAAGTAAGAATGTTTGCTTATTTTGTAAGCCAAGACAAAATCGTTTATAGAATACGGCAAAGTACGTTTTCTTACGTAAACAAAAATGCTAAGGCAATTTGCTTACTGTAAGCAAATGTTCTTAAAAGTTTTTGGAATACGGCTTATGGCATCAGCTGACGTAAGCATTTTTGCTTAGTCAATTTGCTTATTGTAAGTAAATTTTCTGGAATACAAGCAAGTTTATGGAATACAGGCCCTGAGGGCTTCTATGAGATGCACTTGTATGTTCTTTACTATTAATTATATCATATTATGTTACACATGTCGAACAGGTCAAGCTCTTCAAGTTGCAATAGTAAACATTTCTTGAGGCCACCTTATGAGGGCGCTATTTACGATAATACAATTTGATGAAAAACATAATGATTTAAAAGTACATATTCTGGAACATTGATCAAAACATTTTTATGGAATTTAATGGTTGTTAAGGTCTCATTAGGTCCACAAAGTCATTGTGCAGGCGACCTTCATACGAGTAAGCATACACATCACAGTTCATGATAAGGTACGTATGCAATTTCTTGAATTTTTACACTAAAATTTAAACAAAGTGGAATGTTAATTTTTTATTTTTTTGTAAACATCATGAGAAACCCCATTAAAAAATCTTAATCATCCCCCAAATTAATAAAGACTATTTTGTATCCATTAGGTAATTCTATCGCTAGCTGAATACCGCTCCTGGAGGGCTGAGGAGCGGTAGTGATTTTTGAGCACACAAGCTTGCATCCAGTACATTTTATCAGGGTTGGCACTTCTTATCTCTAGCCCCTGGGCGCTAATGTCTCAGCAGAGGATTAGCAGAGAGTAGAGAGAATAAACTGATAAGAATGTGGTCGATACGGGAACAAAAATGATAAAATTGATCACCACGATGGTGGAAGACAAGCTAATGGGACAATCACGTCATGTTATTCAAATTATTTGCATTGTTTTGCGCCATTTTGTCTTCAATAACAAAGACAAACACAAATATTCTTGCGAGACATTATTTCAGCCGCGACAACCCGTTACCTATAATGCTCATAAAATGTGGCCAGAAAAACCTCAAAACTCCACTTGTTTACTAAAATAACAAAAAACAAACATGAAAAACATGCTAGTTGTTTATAGTTACCATGGAAACGGAAAGTGGCTAAATCATTAAAATTGTATACCAATATGTTGGCAATAAGATTTCAGGACAAGTCACAAATGTTGAGAAAATGGGGAAGCAGTAACCAGAAGAGTACGGTCGAATCAACCCTCCCCCCCCCCCCCCTTAGGTTTGATATGGTTAATCTATCCGGAGTAAGCCATGATGAAATGGATACACACAAACAAGTTCATACTAAACGTATGGATATTATTGTCAAGACACTAAAGAACAAACAAAAATCAAACGAAAATATGATGATTTTTTAGGCGGGCTGCTCCAAGAGACAGCGCAACTGTCAATAACATTTTCCTTACCCTTTTCCTTACCTTCATCTGACGTTCCTGATTTTGCCCTGTATTAATACAATTAGTGAGAATACAATTTTCATTATGGTGGTATAAATTGCATAATAGGGCTAAACATTATTGGGAAATAAATACAGACTTGAATTTAGCGCAAATGTCTGATATGTTTTAATAAACATGAATATTATTTGAACAAAATTTGAACATAATTCCTGACTAAGATAAATATATTCTAGGCAATCATAATTGATTTATTGACCAATATAGGATTTCTGCATAAATGTGCACATTTTATTAATATTAAACAGAAATTTATTATTAACCCGCTGCTAACGGGAACCGGGCGGCCTTTTTTCTGGCAGAAGGGTGTATCTCAAGTGGGGCAGGGATCTGAACACCGAGAACATATTTCATTAAAGTTTTGACACGTTCCTTTTTCTGTACACACTAAGAAAAAATGGGTCAATCTAAGACCTATATAGGTGCACTCCGTTGCCAAACTAGGAGCACCAAAATAAGGTCAAAATTTCACCTTTCGCTACAGGTGTAAATTTATACCTTAACGTGTTGCACCTTGAAGTTGCAATATTGCATTTTAAGGAAAGGTGCAAAGTTGCACTTCAAAGTAGGTGGGCAGATGTTAGTGTAGGTGTAAATGTAAGTTAAAAGTGTAAATGTAAGTTAAAAGTGTAAATGTAAGTTAAAAGTGTAAATGTGAGTTAAAAGTGTAAATGTAAGTTAAAAGTGTAAATGCAAGTTAAAAGTGTAAATGTGAGTTAAAAGTGTAAATGTAAGTTAAAAGTGTAAATGTGAGTTAAAAGTGTAAATGTAAGTTAAAAGTGTAAATGTAAGTTAACAGTGTAAATGTAAGTTAAAAGTGTAAATGTGAGTTAAAAGTGTAAATGTAAGTTAGAAGTGTAAATGTAAGTTAAAAGTGTAAATGTGAGTTAAAAGTGTAAATGTAAGTTAAAAGTGTAAATGTAAGTTAACAGTGTAAATGTAAGTTAAAAGTGTAAATGTGAGTTAAAAGTGTAAATGTAAGTTAGAAGTGTAAATGTAAGTTAAAAGTGTAAATGTGAGTTAAAAGTGTAAATGTAAGTTAAAAGTGTAAATGTAAGTTAAAAGTGTAAATGTGAGTAAAAAGTGTAAATGTAAGTTAAAAGTGTAAATGTGAGTTAAAAGTGTAAATGTAAGTTAAAAGTGTAAATGTAAGTTAACAGTGTAAATGTAAGTTAAAAGTGTAAATGTGAGTTAAAAGTGTAAATGTAAGTTAGAAGTGTAAATGTAAGTTAAAAGTGTAAATGTGATTTAAAAGTGTAAATGTAAGTTAAAAGTGTAAAATAATGTAAGTTAATATTGCATTTGCACATTAGGAAATTTGCAACTATAACATTTTAAGGTGCAACATTGCACCTTTGAGTTATGTGTAAAGATGCACCAAAAATTGTTAAAAGTTGCACTTTTATTTTGAGTATCACCCTTTTCCTGTGTGTATATATTGGTTTATATTGGTTTCTATGGATCTGTTGGTTTCTATGGGTCCTATGGGTTTATATGGGTCCTGTGGGTTTCTATGGGTCATATGGGTTTATATGGGCCCTATGGGTATTATGGGTCATGTGGGTTTCTGTGGGTCCTATGGGTCATGTGGGTTTGTATGAAACCTATGGGTTCATTCATATGGGAATCCTATGGGTCCCATAGAAACCCATATTCCACTTTTCCTATTGAAACCAATATAAACCAATAGGACGATGGATTTTATGAGTTTCCTATGGGTTTTGGTTCTATGGGAATTTCGACCTGGGTTGGGAGGAAATTAATGATTGCAATATTGTTTTAAAGTCTGTGTTATCTGTGTTAAATTATTAACCACTACAAAGCATACATTGTGCTGTAACCTTGTTATAAGCCAATCGTGAACAAGGAAAGATGGATAGGAACGATAGGCTTAGGGCAACGTATGTATATGATATGTCATAGATTGTTAGGACTAGTAGGATAGGACTATAGATACACACAGGAAAAGGGTGATACTCAAAATAAAAGTGCAACTTTTAACATTTTTTGGTGCATCTTTACACATAACTCAAAGGTGCAATGTTGCACCATAAAATGTTATAGTTGCAAATTTCCCTAATGTGCAAATGCAATTTTAACTTACATTTACACTTTTAACTTACATTTACACTTTTAACTTACATATACACTTTTAACTCACATTTACACTTTTAACTTACATTTACACTTTTAACTTACATTTACACTTTTAACTTACATTTACACTTTTAACTCACAATTACACTTTTAACTTACATTTACACTTTTAACTTACATTTACACTTTTAACTTACATTTACACTTTTAACTCACATTTACACTTGTAACTTACATTTACACTTTTAACTCACATTTACACTTTTAACTTACATTTACACTTTTAACTTACATTTACACTTTTAACTTACATTTACACTTTTAACTTACATTTACACCTACACTTACATCTGCCCACCTACTTTGAAGTGCAACTTTGCACCTTTCCTTAAAATGCAATATTGCAACTTCAAGGTGCAACACGTTAAGGTATAAATTTACACCTGTACCGAAAGGTGAAATTTTGACCTTATTTTGGTGCTCCTAGTTTGGCAACGGAGTGCACCTATATAGGTCTTAGATTGACCCATTTTTTATTAGTGTGTACAGAAAAAGGAACGTGTCAAAACTTTAATATAATATTTTCTCGGTGTTCAGATTACGTCAGAAGATCAAATAACAAATAACAAGATATTGTATTAAAGACCCATACAATGTATATGATAAACAAACAGGTTATGCTTCGATATATATATATTTTTTAAGTACACAGTGAATTTATAAGAGCCATTAAGCTTTTTTACAAAGAAGATATACTGTCGAGTGTTATATACTATAATGCATTTGAGGGAATCCTTTTCTACTACCACTTGTGCTAACCTGTTATTATCATTTATAATTTAATTAAACTAAACGAATACATCACAGCATTTCAATGATTTGCTAATAATTTACAGTTAGTATTTTAATAATTTTCCTTCCATTACTTTATGATGTACATACGATATTGTTTTGTTCATATATTTCAAACTTCAAACATCAGATAACCATGCTCCTCCACGATATTTGAGAGATTATCACACTTACGAAAAAATAGTGTACGTCTTGCCTTCCTAAAACATTATTTGACAGAGAAGACAACTTTAAACTTACCCATTGACATACTTTTGGGGATTACTGTTCTTGTATTTTGTCGAAGTTTATTTGAAGTATACAATAAAATGGTTGTTTGTGTTTTTTACCAAGAATTATTAAGAGTGTAGTTTTACCTCTGTTTATTTCATAGTACTCACCCATTGTCCAATGATGGAAAGTAGAAAAGATGAATATCGTAGAAATAGAGATTAGCGCTCTTGACGTAGTTTGCTGTCTAAATGATTCTTCGAATTTCTTATTGCTTATAGCCAAATGTAAAGATACATACAGCCCGTGGAAAATACATCCATTGCTTCCGACATTTATCTAAAATGACTGAGTACCGTACTTTGTACTACGATTTATACCACATCATAACGGGTTTTCATTTATGAGACAATGTAAACACAATATGGTATACCGTACACTGCACGAATAAAACCGCACTCACGTGAAGTGGTCAGGTGGTGATAAACAAATAATTGTTGTTAAAAGGAATCTAGTAACTTTGTTGGCAAATGCAAAAAGTGATGAGTAATTGATACAATGTACATTGGAGTGATATGATATGTCAACAAAGTAATGTGTGAAAATGTTACGTTAATTGGATATTTTTTGGCTGAGATTTGAGCAAAAATGCAGTGATATTTACTAACTCCTTGTGCTTACTTTGTACACGGCATGAAATTATCCCGTAGACAATTTTATATCTGAAAATTTCAATCGTAAATATCTTTTGAACGAAATGGAAACTTGAACAACAGAAACCTGTCCTGTGTTTTTATTTTTAATATGAATATGATGAGGTATGAAAGAACCAGTAGAGTTCCAAGTACATTTTGAGGATTTGGACAATGTTACTACGTCCCTTTAAGGGGAAAGTTGATTTTTGGTACAACTGAAATTCAGTAACCAAAACCTATATTATTACATCACAAACTAATAGTTATAACTTTACCATTCTCGAAATGTATTACAAATTACAAATGACTTAGCAAAAAGCCTGTTATCATTCAAATGTGGACGTTAAATCTCAAGGGGCCCTTTCTAAAAACGCATTGATTTGAACCATCTTTAATAAAATTGTGCATGTGATGTATTGTTAAAACAATTATTAAATAGAGTTATCATAAACAAATATTTAAAAACATCTTTCGTAAATTTTTGAAAAGTCTAAGCATTTTTTTTCAACGGCTGGTTCAAAATTATTGGTTTATTGTGGGGCCCTACAATAATTAAAAATTGTTATATTTCATACCTTTTTCAGCCGTCTCCGAACCGATTTCGATCAAGTAAAGTTTACTCTGTTATTGAAGTTGTATGATCTTTTAAATTTGACACTCATTGTTTTCATTATCTCAAACAAAATTATTTTGTGTAGCGCCCTCTATACAAACATTCCATACAACTAACTATAGGTGGAATCATGACCAATATTTCGAATATGGGACACCAAATGTCAATGTCAGGATGTTATCACGGATTGATGGCGCAGCAATATTTGTTCTCCATAGAACACATAATTGTCATTTGTCAAGTAAAAATCCATTATACTCCATTAATCATTATCCATTATATTCCCTAAGACATTTATGAGACAAATTATATTTCTTGTTACAAGTATTGTCTACCCCAGAGCTATTTTGTAAACATTGCAGATCAATCAGCTGATTTGATCACTCCCCTATTTGTAGCCGGCACATGGCAATGTGTATAGAGCTTCTTTTTGTAAACCATAAAATCTATTCAGGTCAGTAATGGTGCCGTCACATCGAAGCTACGCTTCTACTGCGCTCTAGACAATAGCTGATCACAATCACTGGAATGTATCTGCAAAATGCCTTTTGTTCAATGTGGATCTGAATAGGAAGATTATCTCACTTGCTCGAAAAGAGACCCTCCCATGCATGCACATACAATGCCGCCCTGAACAATAGTCACCTCTACGCTTTTATGGTAGCGTCACACCGGAACTACGCTTCCACTGCGCTCTAGACAATAGCTGGTCACAAGCACTGGAATGTATCTGCAAAATGTCTTTTGTCCAATGAGGATCTGAATGGGAAGATTATCGCACTTGCTCGAAAAGAAAACCTCCCATGCATGTCACTTCTACGCTTTTACTACGTTCATTTTGAACGTGGCAATGCCACGATCTGAGCTTTTTGTCAGGGAGCCATTGTATGTCCATGCATTAGAGGCTATCCTTTCACTCATGTGCAATAATCCTCCCATTCATTCGTGATTTAACAAAAAACATTTCATAAAAGGCCACTCTAGCTACTCGTCCTTTCAATGCTTCGCCTCGAACTTCCAAATGTATGAATGGGGATTAGGAGCGCAGTAAGAGCGTAGCTGATGTGACGGGGGTATAAGGTAGTAGCCCAGTCTAGTTGAATGCACAACTGTTCTGCCCATTCTTTTGTGTTTTCCAGGTTCATTCCCAGTGTGGCATGTTGGTTATTTTGTTGTTGTCCCCTAGGTAACAACAGTTCATGTTGCTGATGAGAAGGATTTCTCTTCATGAAACTGTTGCTGTTGATTTTTGCACACTATATCGTCGTATGGCCTGCATAAGGGCGCTAGCAGGCAATTTCGCCCCGATTTTCAGTTTTCATTTTTTTTCATAAATCGATAGAGTTTGGAAAGATCTACCTTTTAAAAAAATCCCCAGCTTCGGAAAATAAATATTTGTTGAGTTGTCGTCAATAGTAAAAGGGCGTTAGCTCTTGCAGAGCCGTCTTTCTCCCCGGCAGAAGGGCGCTATGAGGCACTGCGCATGCGCACATTGCCTGTGCCCTTTCGCAGCAGACCGATGTCCATACTCCGACCCAGCAGAAGGGCGCTAGCATTAGGTAAGCGTGAAAATATCTATATTTGGGTCTGATTTCCTTTAAATTATGTGAAAGATATGTTCGGCAGACATACAAATGTTATTCCTACCACTTTTCGGAGTGAAAATTTAGAAAATAATCATGAATAAATCAAATAAACACAACTTTATCTCTCGTCGGTCCCATACGTTCATCTTCGTGTGTGGACATTTATAACACGTATAATATATATACAAATCAAAATTGATACTAGGCCTGGGGCCTGAGATAAGTTAATGATAAGTTTATTAATAACATCAATATTATTTGGGTTAGTCGTAGTCAGGAGATCAAGATAAGCTGGTCTTGGGCCTGGTTAACCTAGGCTTAGCCTAGGCTAGACTAGGTCTAGGAATAGGATTGTTGATTGTAGTCTACACAAGTCTTACTCTAATTCTAAAGTCTAAACTAAAGTCTGAGTGAAAGTTAGAGAGTAAGAATACGATTAAGAAGAGTACTCAGTGAGTCACTAGTCGGCTAGTAAAATTGTAAGACTCTTATAAATGTATTAGCCGACTACTGACTCACTTAGACTTAGTACGAGTCGTCTTAATCTTATTCTTACTCGCTAAGTCTAACTATCAGACTTAGTCTTAAACTTTATAGACTGAGTGAGTCTTACTCTTGCTTAGTCTTACTCTTAGCAAGAACCTTTGAGAACATGTAACTTTAACACAATAGTGTAGTATTAAATTTCAAGATCAATGTCTTTGATATTTATTATTTGAGTGTCTTTCATCTAAATCATAATTGCATTTGAACATAGGAGAAACTCATCAATATATATCTTATAGCAATCATTGCAGTTCAGCTTTCTTTAACAATGTATGCAGTATTTTGCAGCTACAACAATTGTGTTTTGTGTCATATTTATAGTTCATGCCAATCATGACTGACCAGGAGAAGAGCCCATATGATGGAAAATGAAGATGTATGTGCCTCATGCTTGTCATTACCCAGCTCAGGCCTGACCCAGCTGCTTATAAATTCACACACTGGTGACAAGTGTTTCATGTAAGAGGTGAGCAAAAAGTGTAAGCTATTGTATTAAATACTCCACTGTCTTAATAATGATATACATTGTAGGGAAGGTTTATTTTATCCAACACTTTACTCATGAATATCGTTTTAACGAAGAGGATACAAAAATAGTTTTAAAAACCTACAACAATAAAACTACAACAATGTATGAGAGAACTTAATCTACTGCAACTCCAAGTAAGTGTTGTGGATTTAGACAATGTTATAATACTGGATTCCTTTAATTAGAGAGAATTGTCCAGATCATAGAATGCTTTGAATTAATACAACTATGTTGATGGTGAATTACTATTTTCTGTAAGTACTACTTAGATTACTTGACTTCAAATTAATCAAATCATATTGTTCCATTATAAGTTGTGCCTCAAGAAACATTCATTTTAGTTTGTGTTTATCTTATTTTCATTCAAAATAGATCAGGCTACCTTCAAGATGGACTGATAGAGCAGGAAGTAGTCAAAGACAAGAACCTTGAAGGTTAATACATGTGATTTGTTTTTAGTTACAAATTTCACTGCTCATTTGAAAATGTTACACTGTCATGATTACTAATTATTCATCATGTCATCATTAATAGCTAGTTCTTAGTTATAATTATTACATATTCCATACATTAGGTCATCATAATAAGTCTAGCGCTACAGAAATTTGAATGATAGCCTACTTTTCTTTTGTTCGCTTAAAAATAAATTATCCTTTCAGCTCAAATTAGCATTAAATTGATCTATTTATAGTTTATAAATATAATAGAGGTGTATTCCAGGGTAAGTTCATTTAAGACCAGTACAGGGTAAAAATAACATCCATATAAAACAAATATTGCAGATATATTAAATGATTGTCATAGTAAGAATTAGTTTATTCTAATGTTTCACTTTGGCACCCATAATAAATCAACAGACTTATGTCATGAATTACTTGCATTGTCACATACAAGTCATTGGAAAAACAATTTAAGAATAATAATGTTATTATGAGTCAAACTACATTCCATTAAATTATATTTGTGTTTGTGTTTTATGATACAGGGATACAGACACAGGCTTGGCGTTCGAAATATCCAGGAGCTAGGGCATAATTGATAATGCAGATTAGAAATCCCAGGTAATTTACAGTTCATTTTCCATCTTTCCTTTGTGTTATCACATTATTATGTTCAACTACAGACAACATTTTTAGTGATGATGACTTAGCTTCCCATCACTTTCCTCCTAACTGCAAAAATATAACTTCAAAAAAACATTTCAAAAATATGTTTTAATACTGGTTGTCTTTGTATTACTATTTATAGTGCTCATAAAGCTGGAACAGTCTCGGGGTGACCCGTTTTTAAAATGTTGTTTTATCTTTTTTAATTTTGCCTATTTTTGCTCTCCATCCCTATCCTTCACCAGTTGAAATGACCTGGCTGGATAGGGTGACTCCCCACTCAAATAGAAATCATGACTGGTGTGGTGCATGCATAATACTGAAATTGAAATAACTTACATTTGAAAATGATAAAGTCATTTTCTATGGTTTTGCAAATGATTATAAATGGCAGTCATTTTCATTAAGGTTACAATTAATATATTATTCACCATTATGACTGATAGAAGGAAAGTTATTCTCAAACAAATATTTAATATTTATTTTTATCTTATCAGTGTATTCTTGTTGTTTTATATATACAGGTATTTTCAACCTGTACCAGAGTCTGGCCCTAATGTAGTCTGCATCTGCACTGAAAACATTGACGGAAACTGTTCAAGTGAGAAAGAAGGAAATAATATAGTTAATTACAAGGGTTATATCTAAGTTAAGAAATCAAGAATTTAGTTTGTTTGGATTTTTTGTTTTCCTTCACAATTTGATGGGGAGGGGTATGATCGAGTAATGTGTGTAGCTAGTCATTCATCTTGTTTATTCTTTACAATCATCATTTATGAAACAAAATTAATTTCTTTATCTGTTTGTATTTGTTCATGTTGTAATATACATGTCAATTTGAAAATTATTAACTTTTACCATAGCAAGTTATAGAATAATTGTATACAATATTATATATCATTATTCAATGTATTATTATATGCAATTCAATGAAATGAAAATGAGCAAAGAAAAATAGGCCGGGAACTAAACCAGATACCTCCAGATTGCTTGACCTGGGCTCGACCATCAAATGAATTGTTCCCAGCTTCTAGTTATTCAATCAATGAGAAGGGTTTCATAAGAAACGTCCACAGTTCAAGGGCCTCTGTGTCTCAATGGTTGAGCACTGGTCGATCAAGCAATCCGGGGTCTAGGTTTGATTCCCGGTATTTTTTTATTTGGCTTTGCTCATGTACATTGATTTATATTATTTCTGGTCAGTTTCCTTTTTTGTTTGAATTGAAATAACAATGTATTAATTCTTTGTTTATGACAGAAATACATGCAGCATATCTGTATACATGTAGTACAATACATGTACCAACATGACTTGTCAACATTTTAGGCAATTATCTGAATGATTCTTTATCAAGCTTATTCTGATTGTTCTATTTAAAAATTTCAACTTTCTGAAATAGAGGTACACGATTATGGGTTCTTATAAACTGTGACTGATAATGATCATATTTCAAATAAATTTTATATTTATCGTATAGCATTGCAGCTGTTAATTTTTACCATTATGATAAAATAAAAGTAATACATTCATGACATTTTCAGGTGTTATAAATTGTAGCTGAATTCAAAATTCTCTATTTGTATTGTTTTATGATAAAAATGCATAAATCTTGATAGTACATTATATAAGTGGATTTTTATGCAGTTAATTTTGTGTGCATTATCATTCAATTAATTTAGTTTTTATGTTATATGTGTATTTAAATAAAATCACCTTTCTGATTTGGAGCCAAGTTAAATTCAATATTGCATTCAAATTACATTTATTTAACTGTGAACAATTATGGTTGTATATTAAAAGATATGATCGTACGTTGCATCTCAATTTCTCCATTTATTCTACAGCTGTGTTATATCATACAGTTGTTAACTGGTGTCGGAAAGAAAAGCACGTAATGTTCCACTCCTAGGGATTTTAAATGCTATTGAGGGAAGAGTAAATAAGTCCTGAGACGTATGTCGAGAGACTTATTTTCTTCACGAATTAGCATTTTAAATCCAGAGGGGAACATTCCATGATTTTCCCGACAGCAAAGTTAACAACTGTTTTATCATCTGAATAGACCAGTTAACAGTGCTATGTAACAGTAAAAAAAATTGTGCATGGCTAGTTGATGCACTGTATTTTACTAAGTCCGGTGATAAATAAACATGTGGCAGGAATTTATTTGACTTGTATGATAAAACAATGAGAACAAGCCAAAATGATTAGAGGGAAATCTAATGAAAGATTAAAACAATATAATTTAACATAGAAAACAAGCGAGTTCAGTTGCGGGTAAGAATGTTTGTACGTGTGACTGAGTTTATATTTGTGTGTCTGTGTGTTAGTGTTTGCGTTGGTGAATAATAATAATTATTGTTATTATTATTATAATTTATTTGACAAATGAAACATACAAATACAATCATCATACATGGTATGACGGAACGGTCACAGTAATGCCAGGGAAAGATAAAGATTAACTTAATAACTCTAATTAGACAATAATTAGGCTACATTTAATGTGATTTACATGTAGGTCCTTTATAAGATAATCCAATTACTACGATTAACATGGATTTTCGTAACACTAAGAACAGTCATATTTTTTTGTAATAACCATGAGAAGCATTTTCATGAGTTTTTAACATTTATTAACTTAACAAATCGTTAAAACCTCTATTTCCATAATAATTTCACATAATGTGACACATAGACCTATGTATTAAGAGCACACTGCCGAACGCTCGCTCAACACGCGCGCCTATGGAAGACGCCCTTCTGTGACAGCGCGCATCGCGCTTGTTTGCTCCCGGCAGAAGGGCGCTAGACGCGTACGGCCCTTCTGCAGGGAAGACGATCGCGCACGGGCGGTCCCGGCAGAAAGATTCTAGCAGTTAAACGCTCGTAACTTAAAAAGTATTTAAAATTCGGTTTTACAATTTGGTATCATGACAGATCTTTATATTTCCTAAATTATATCCAAATAATAGTCATGCAAACTAAGGAGTTCAGTTTTTGTAGGTATTCAAAACTTTAAAACGCGATTATCTCGAAAACGTTTTTTTCGCGCGCGCACCGGCTAGCGCCCTTATGCAGGGCATGCGACGATATAGTGATCAAATTTCTGTCATTCATATGCAATTGTTATACAGTGGTTATCCAGGTGGGAGTAGTCTTGTCGGTTACAGTCCGTTATTCCGAAGGTTCGTTATTCCGAAGGTTCAGTTATTCCGAAGGTTCGTTATTCCGAAGGTTCGTTATTCCAAAGGTTCGTTATTCCGAAGGTTCGTTATTCCGAAGGTTCGTTATTCCGAAGGTTCGTTGATCCGAAAATAAAATCGGGTTCGTTATTCCGAAGGTTCGTTATTCTGAAGGTTCGTTATTCCGAAGGTTCGTTATTCCGAAGGTTCGTTGATCCGGAAATAAAATCGGGTTCGTTATTCCGAAGGTTCGTTCGTCCTAAAATAAAATAGGGTTCGTTAATCCGAAAATTAAATAAATACGACGTAGAAAAGAATTGAGTTGATTTGATTTTGAGCAGTGTGGACTTAGGAAAGGGGATCAATCTTACTATAATTGCCGTGGCTGCATGGTTGGTGGGGGAGAAGGGGAGGGGGGCAAAGAGTGGCTTTACAATTCTAGTCAATTTTTTTTTCTTTTTCTTTGTAAAACAGTGCAATAAGAATTAGATATATATATTTATATCTTTCTCATTAAAAAAAAAACATGAAATAAAACCAAAATCAATTTGATATCATTATAATTATGTCATAAAGTTAGATTTTGCTGCTTGATATCAGTCCGAAATCACATTTTATTTGTCTGAATTGTATGTATTTCATCATAAATAGCAACTAAGGGCAGGGGGGGGGGGGGGTTGCTATTTTGAATCCCCGCAAGTGATGTTTTCCACATTACATTTTCACTTGGCAGCCAAAGGGGGGGGGGGGGGGGGGGGGGGGTTGTTCCCTTTTTAATGTTCATGATTCCTTCATGCATGCATGTTTATGCTTTATTAATGATTTAAATTGATTTGGGAGGGGGGCCCATGACACCCCCCCCCCCCCCCCCCCCCAACCACCACTACGCCAGTGCACACATACACACACACACACACACACACTTCGGAATAACGAACCTTCGGAATAACGAACCTTCGGAATAATGCAACAAATGTTCGGATTAACGAACCCTATTTCATTTTCGGATTAACGAACACTCAGGTATAGGAAATTTGCGTGTTCGGAATAACGAACCTTCGGAATAACGAACCGCACCCGTCTTGTCAAGGCGAATTAGAATGATAATTTATATAGGTGACTCCCCAGCCCCAAACCCACAAAAAGTCGCTGGATATGTTTGTGTGCTATGAGCCAAAATGTGTACATTATGAAAATGTTGAACTTTACTTTTCCTGCAAGTATGATCTTTCATCTATCGGCTGTAGAAATTGGGAGTCTTAAAACAAAGCCAAAGTTGAGCTATAAGCAGTTTTCTAAACCATGTTTTATCGGAGTGACACAAGTTTTGATAACAAATCTTATTGCAGAACGCTGCGAGACACTAGCCCTTCGGTCAGCTGCTTATTGCAGCTACGTACGATCGTACTATGGCCCAGATTCGCACGCGATCGCTGAACGCGTCCTGTGATTGGCTAATCGCGACACATCACCGGTTTCAAGTCAAAGTTCCGCTTTCATTCGATCCTGTTTCATGCATTTAGCTCCATCGATATAAAAATATCTAGCTCCCGTATAAGTCTGACCATTTCCTGGTCTGTTGTGTGAGTGGCATTGAAAAACAAGACTGGTCACTCAATCTTGACCCTTTTCACTTGATTTTGTCTGGAAAAGGAATGGTTTGGATGTTTTATGAATTAACTATTGGTGAGAATGATACTGGGATTGGAGTATATGGGGTGAATGAGTATACTGAAATTGGAAAAAGCTAAATGAAGGGGGGGGGGGGGGGGCTTGCATCCTAATTTTAATAATTGAATTAGAGAGCATGCAAAGAACTATCTAAATCCACTTGAAGTAAATCCCTAGCCCAATTAACTCACCAAGCCAAGTTTATTCATGTGGAAACACAATTGAGTTGTAATTCACCTCCACAAGGGATTCAACAAAAGTTCTTTCGCATTGCGCGCATGAAGAATCCTAAACTTTAGAGCCCCTTTACTCATTATTCTGTAAAACTAGCCCTGCTCACTCTGCTACTTTTAATCGCCTTTTGTAATATGTTATACTGGTCCAAGTTTTATGAATTATGTATCATCTTAAAGCTTAGATTCTACTCTTTCATGTTATATAAAAATGTCTAAACTCATTCAGGTCAAATATATTTATAACGTTTTCGATTGTAGTCAAAAGTATCAACATTCGTATCGATCGACCATAGTATTCGAGTTTGGATACTTCGCGCGAAAGATCGGGGATAAAATCTGACATAAATAGTTATTTGTTTTCAGTAGGAAAACTTGTTGCTTTATTTTGATATTATTACATATAATTCCGAAGAATCGTACAATTATATTGATATATGTTTGACGTCCCAACTATTATTGTTGAAAACAAATTGTATGATATTTTGGAAAGAGGGGGGGGGGGGGGGGTCTACATCATGCCAAAATAATACAACGATGCGAACCGTCACCTGAATGTGTTATATTTTGATTATAGAGAAAAGAAAGGGAACAAAAACATAATATCAAAGGGTATTAGGGGCAAGGATAAAGAAGCAGCTAATTTAGAGCTAAGGGGTTATCCCAGCATCTTGAATGTTAAACTTATGTTTACATTGTGTGGCTGTCTAGAATTAATACGAACAACAATTCTTTAAAATATTACACTGTTGTTCATAAAGTTGGAATATTTTTTTTTAAATCCAACTTCATTTTTTCCCCGTTTTTTGTGCCTAATGAATAATTAGTAAAAGTAGTAAAAATAATGAGTATGTAATGTTTCCAAACTAACAATGTACAATACATGGTTGCATAAATTTACATTAATTGATTTAGCCTTTTGTGTTGAGCTTTGAAAGGCTGGACCTTTGATGATTGGCCCATTTCTCTCTCCAAAGCGTATGTTCAACAAGTCATCGTTATGGGTCATTTCTCAGAGTTGGCTGTAAAATGTTCAACCAAAATTGGCACAGAGGCTCCATATGCCATACTTCGTCCAACGGCATTGGCTACACGCCAAACGATGTTTGTACTCCACCAGGAAGGGGTGTCAACAAGCAATGTCCACTATTTCTTTGGAACATCGCAGGTTACGATCTGTAAAATCCTCAGACGTCATACATCGAGAGGAGGGTCAATTAAACCTACGGGAATCTCTAGGACGTTTACGATTCACCACCAGGATAGATGATTGCAAATTGCTTTACTTTTGCCGTAGAAACCGGGAATTCCCAAAAAGGAGCCTTCGCCGTCTATTAAAGGGACTTAGTAACATTGTCTAAATCCTCAAAATAAAATTGTAATTCTAGCGGTTCCTTTATACCTTGTTGTATTCGTATTAACAATAAAATCATGGGACAGCTTTCGGTTTTTCAAATTTCCCTTTCATTACAAAGATATGTATGATTGAAGTATTTAGATAAGAAAATCTCCGGGCGAGATTTTCATCCCTGTACAAAGTGAATGCAGTGAGTTGGTGAATATCACCCAATATCACTTTGCATTTTCGCTCATTACTTGGCCATACATTGTCCATTTGACCTGAAATTTTCACACAATACCCTGAGGACATATGAGATAACAACATTATACATTGCATCAACCATTCATCAGTTTTTGCACATCTCAACAAAGTTACTAGATCCCTTTAAGAAGACACTATGGAAACAACGCATTTCGCCAAACTGTACATCAGAGATCGCTCTAACATGGTCACCGAGCAAGACAAACTACCAATACCAAGTGTCTACTCCAAACCATGCAACCGATATTTACCGGACGTCCCTGGACTAGGGAGCCCAGAAGATTTCCACCTGGACACGTGTGATATGCCATATTAATGTATAAAAGCCATAACATCATTGACCGAACAGATGGAACACAAAGGGTTCGTCGATGACGTGGCGAGAAGCTCCAACAGTTCTGCATTCACAAAACGACTTGAGGTTGTGACGACCCAACGGTGGTATGGCTCGTACCCATTAAGATGACATATCACGAGTGTCCACGCGGCGATCTTCTGTACTCCCTAGTCCAGGACCGTCCGGTAAATATTGGTTGCATGGTATAGGGTGGACACATGGTAGTTTGTCTTGCTCAGTAAACATGTAAGAGCTGTCTCTGATGTACAGTTTGGCGGAAGTCGTTGATTCCATAGTGTCTTCTTCACAGACGGCAAAAGCTCTTTTTTGGCATTTCCGGTTTCTATGGCACAGGTTAAGCAATTTGCGATAATCTATCCTGGTGGCCAATTGTGGACTTCTTAGAGATTCCTGTGGCTTTAATTGTCCCTCCTCTCGATGACGTCTGAGGATTTTACAGATCGGAACCTGTGATGTTCCAACAAATGGTGGACATTGCTTGTCGACACCCCTTCCTGGTAGAGCACAAGCATCGTTGGCGTGTAGCCACTGACGTTGGACGGGTTAAAGCCTAGAGTGTCTCTGTGCCAATTTTGGTCGAACAATTTTACAGCCAACTTTGAGAAATTACCTGTAACGATGACTTGTTGAACATACGCTTTGGAGAGGGAAATGGGCCAATCACAATCATCAAAGGTTCTGCCTTTCAAAGCTCAAAACAAAAGGCTAAATTAATAAATCCAAATTCATGCAACCATTTATTGTACACTGTTTGGAAACATTATATACTCATTATTTTTAGTCTAAAATTATTCATTCGGCACAAATTACAGCAAAAAAGAAATAAGTTGGATCTAAACAAAAACATTCAAAATTTATGACCAACAGTGTAAATTAATGTAATAACCTTTTCTATTTCATATCAATTCATACTGCACTTTTTCTTCTTTTGTTGGCATCGAAATGGAAAATTCTTCAGTTCGTGAAATGATGCATGGATCTATTTTGATTTGTCATTTGTTCATTTTGTGCTATCATAATAGACTGTCACTTACGTGATGATATAAAACTATAAGTTTGGCGCCCCATAATATAATCCTTATCTACTCAACCACATTTTGACTTTGACCTTATAGTCAAGATAATGGCTCAAGTATACATAGCTTGATCAATATAGCTATATACTTTATTATGTCATCTTCAGACTTTGATTCCGAAACTTAAACATGCATTGTTTGACTTCATGATAAATATTGTTTGCTACTTGAGACAAGATAGTGTTTGTAATTACAGTCATGTGATGAGCAAAGACTTTGTGATTGGCTGTCGGGGGCGATGAAAATAGATCATGTAGATTAGATGACAACAAAGTTTATGCTAATAATTAGTATACGATATGATAAGAAACGCACGCAATCTTAAAGGCTGCTGTACGTGCAGCTCAGTGGTAAAAGCACCCGTCTTACCACAATATCCTCATATTTATAAGTTTTAAATGTATACATTTTATTCGATTTATATAAATGACTATATCAATGGCATTTATTCCCCATCGCTTTGTTTCAATGTTAATACTACTCGTAAGCGTGGTCATAGTATGAAACCCTCTGATATCATGGTGCAGAAGAAATCAGCTTACGGGCAATATTATTATGGTTTAGCACCAATGTCTATTTCAACGAAATCATTTCAAATTACCTTACTTTGAATGTTCATGTCATTCCGTACTACATTATATTTGCACTGGACTTTTTCAACAAAATACTGCTTTATACAGACAAAATTCGTTCAAACATATTTAGCAATAGGGAGAGTATTGCCAAACTGATAATTACCACCTCATTGTCAGATAATATACTTGGGTAACGAATGCCTACATGTATATAAAGGGATAGAGTAACTATATAATGTTGACGTAAGAACAATCACAAATAAAACAAAGGGTTCATAAAAAAGTAATGTATAGTGTGTGATCTGATTAAAAGAGCTTAATTATAAAAAGGGACTAAATCCACTGTTTCATTTTTGGGGAAAAGCAAGTTTATCGGTCAAACTTTGTAAACATGCCTATGGGAAGATGGAACGTTCCATATTTGGATTTCGATTGTATACTTGTTTGCTTTCTATATAACGTATCTTATACTAGGTATCGTCAATTTGTATGGATAGTGAATTCGGGGTATTTTGAAACTAAGCTCTTCATATGTTCACCGAGTAATGGGGGACAATGCCCTGCTAAATTAATACAGTTTGACTAATTCAGACAAAATTACTAGATCCATTAACACGTTTTGTTTAAATAATTTAGGAAAAAGACTGCAGACAATAAACCTGGTAAAATTGTATCCCTAGTTAAGAATGGACGATGTATGCAATGTAGGCATGGGCGTAGATCTGTCATTGATACCCATTCAACAGGGGGGATGATCTATTCATTCACCCCCTCCCCCCCCCCCCCCCCCCTTAATGAATATATATTACGTAAGTATCTATACGCTCATGAATGTAGGATTAATTTAGCATGATTTGATCAGGTTATATTAGAAGAAATATGTACAAATTAATTCAGAAAATTGCCCATTTTAACACCTTAAGTGCCAAATGCTTCCATTACAGCTACTGCTTAGATGCCACGTCTATGATTGCACACAATGGCAACAGAGTACTTGACCATGCCCATTGTATTGTGCGGTGGCAGTGTATACGTAAGTGACTATAATGTTCAGTGCACACCATAATATTCAGTTGTAGGGCATTCGCTTAATAGATTCCTTTTAAATTCCCCAAAATAAATTTAGCAATTAATGTGGCACTGGGAATGTGTTCCACTGACACTTTGGGGGTTAATACACAGTATACCTCACTGATTGTATATCAGCATACTTCTCTATATTATGTTCAATGTTTTACGGACATGATAAACAGTTGTCTTGAATCGGTTTGAAGAAAAACAAATCGAATCGGTATGTGGCATAACAAAACCCTCAAGCAGCCTATACTTTGTCTATCAGGATATTGACAATATAGACTAAAATTTCCCAAATTGATAATATAATAATTTATGTGAATTTCCCATTCTGTCCTTGTGTATATGATATCTCCTATTTATCTTATTTATTTGTTTGACCTTCTTTAGTCGAATGGTTATTTATGTGACCGCGTGCAAACAAAGATTAGGCAAATGATAAGTGTTATGGTACGATAATACAGGCTTGACCTGACTCGAAAGGTGGGGTCGAAAGTATTCTAAAGTGATCGTGCCGATCATCAACTTATGATAGGCGCCTTCTTAATGGAAGACAATATATTAGTTTGTATTATTAATATTATTAGTAGTAGTAGTTGTAGTAGTAGTAATAGTAGTAGTTGCAGTAGTAGTTATAGTAGTACTAGTAATAGTAGTAGTAGTAGTAGTAGTAGTAGTAGTAGTAGTAGTAGTAGTAGTAGTAGTAGTAGTAGCAGTAGTAGTAGTAGTAGTAGTAGTAGTAGTAGTAGTAGTAGTAGTAGTAGTAGTAGTAGTAGTAGTAGTAGTAGTAGTAGTAGTAGTAGGAGTAGTAGGAGTAGTAGTACATGTAGTAGTAGTAGTAGTAGTAGTAGAACATGTAGTAGTAGTAGTAGTAGTAGTAGTAGTAGTAGTAGTAGTAGTAGTAGTAGTAGTAGTAGTAGTAGTAGCAGTAGTAGTAGTAGAAGTATAAGTAGTGGTAGTAGTAGTAGTAGTAGTAGTAGTAGTAGTAGTAGCAGTAGTAGTAGTAGTAGTAGTAGTAGTAGTAGTAGTAGTAGTATAAGTAGTAGTAGTAGTAGTAGTAGTAGTAGTAGTAGTAGTAGTAGTAGTAGTAGTAGTAGGAGTAGTAGTTTGCTGTCTAAATGAGTCTTCGAATTTCTAATTGCTTATAGCCAAATGTTAAGATACATACAGCCCGTGGAAAATACATCCATTGCTTCCGACATTTATCTAAAATGACTGAGTACCGTACTTTGTACTACGATTTGTACCACATCATAACGGGTTTTCATTTATGAGACAATGTAAACACAATATGGTATACCGTACACTGCACGAATAAAACCGCACTCACGTGAAGTGGTCAGGTGGTGATAAACAAATAATTTTTGTTAAAAGGGATATAGTAACTTTGTTGGCAAATGCAAAAAGTGATGAGTAATTGATACAATGTACATTGGAGTAATATGATATGTCAACAAAGTAATGTGTGAAAATGTTACGTTAATTGGATATTGTTTGGCTAAGATTTGAGCAAAAATGCAGTGATATTTACTAACTCCTTGTGCTTATTTTGTAGACAGCATGAAATTATCCCGTAGACAATTTTATATCTGAAAATTTCAATCGTAAATATCTTTTAAACGAAATGGAAACTTGAAAAACAGAAACCTGTCCTGTGTTTTTATTTTTAATATGAATATGATGAGATATGAAAGAACCAGTAGAGTTCCAAGTACATTTTGAGGATTTGGACAATGTTACTACGTCCCTTTAAGGGGAAAGTTGATTTTTGGTAAAACTGAAATTCAGTAACCAAAACCTATATTATTACATCACAAACTAATAGTTATAACTTTACCATTCTCGAAATGTATTACAAATTACAAATGACTTAGCAAAAAGCCTGTTATCATTCAAATGTGGACGTTAAATCTCAAGGGGCCCTTTCTAAAAACGCATTGATTTGAACCATCTTTAATAAAATTGTGCATGTGATGTATTGTTAAAACAATTATTAAATAGAGTTATCATAAACAAATATTTAAAAACATCTTTCGTAAATTTTTGAAAAGTCTAAGCATTTTTTTTCAACGGCTGGTTCAAAATTATTGGTTTATTGTGGGGCCCTACAATAATTAAAAATTGTTATATTTTATACCTTTTTCAGCCGTCTCCGAACCGATTTCGATCAAGTAAAGTTTACTCTGTTATTGAAGTTGTATGATCTTTTAAATTTGACACTCATTGTTTTCATTATCTCAAACAAAATTATTTGTGTAGCGCCCTCTATACAAACATTCCATACAACTAACTATGGGTGGAATCATGACCAATATTTCGAATATGGGACACCAAATGTCAATGTCAGGATGTTATCACGATTGATGGCGCAGCAATATTTGTTCTCCATAGAACACATAATTGTCATTTGTCAAGTAAAAATCCATTATACTCCATTAATCATTATCCATTATATTCCCTAAGACATTTATGAGACAAATTATATTTCTTGTTACAAGTATTGTCTACCCCAGAGCTATTTTGTAAACATTGCAGATCAATCAGCTGATTTGATCACTCCCCTATTTGTAGCCGGCACATGGCAATGTGTATAGAGCTTCTTTTTGTAAACCATAAAATCTATTCAGGTCAGTAATGGTGCCGTCACATCGAAGCTACGCTTCTACTGCGCTCTAGACAATAGCTGATCACAATCACTGGAATGTATCTGCAAAATGCCTTTTGTTCAATGTGGATCTGAATAGGAAGATTATCTCACTTGCTCGAAAAGAGACCCTCCCATGCATGCACATACAATGCCGCCCTGAACAATAGTCACCTCTACGCTTTTATGGTAGCGTCACACCGGAACTACGCTTCCACTGCGCTTTAGACAATAGCTGGTCACAAGCACTGGAATGTATCTGCAAAATGTCTTTTGTCCAATGAGGATCTGAATGGGAAGATTATCGCACTTGCTCGAAAAGAAAACCTCCCATGCATGTCACTTCTACGCTTTTACTACGTCATTTTGAACGTGGCAATGCCACGATCTGAGCTTTTTGTCAGGGAGCCATTGTATGTCCATGCATTAGAGGCTATCCTTTCACTCATGTGCAATAACCCTCCCATTCATTCGTGATTTAACAAAAAACATTTCATAAAAGGCCACTCTAGCTACTCGTCCTTTCAATGCTTCGCCTCGAACTTCCAAATGTATGAACGGGGATTAGGAGCGCAGTAAGAGCGTAGCTGATGTGACGGGGGTATAAGGTAGTAGCCCAGTCTAGTTGAATGCACAACTGTTCTGCCCATTCTTTTGTGTTTTCCAGGTTCATTCCCAGTGTGGCATGTTGGTTATTTTGTTGTTGTCCCCTAGGTAACAACAGTTCATGTTGCTGATGAGAAGGATTTCTCTTCATGAAACTGTTGCTGTTGATTTTTGCACACTATATAGTGATCAAATTTCTGTCATTCATATGCAATTGTTATACAGTGGTTATCCAGGTGGGAGTAGTCTTGTCGGTTACAGTCCGTTATTCCGAAGGTTCGTTATTCCGAAGGTTCAGTTATTCCGAAGGTTCGTTATTCCGAAGGTTCGTTATTCCAAAGGTTCGTTATTCCGAAGGTTCGTTATTCCGAAGGTTCGTTATGCCGAAGGTTCGTTGATCCGAAAATAAAATCCGGTTCGTTATTCCGAAGGTTCGTTATTCTGAAGGTTCGTTATTCCGAAGGTTTGTTATTCCGAAGGTTCGTTGATCCGGAAATAAAATCGGGTTCGTTATTCCGAAGGTTCGTTCGTCCTAAAATAAAATAGGGTTCGTTAATCCGAAAATTAAATAAATACGACGTAGAAAAGAATTGAGTTGATTTGATTTTGAGCAGTGTGGACTTAGGAAAGGGGATCAATCTTACTATAATTGCCGTGGCTGCATGGTGGGTGGGAGAGAAGGGGAGGGGGGCAAAGAGTGGCTTTACAATTCTAGTCAATTTTTTTTTCTTTTTCTTTGTAAAACAGTGCAATAAGAATGAGATATATATATTTATATCTTTCTCATTAAAAAAAAAACATGAAATAAAACCAAAATCAATTTGATATCATTATAATTATGTCATAAAGTTAGATTTTGCTGCTTGATATCAGTCCGAAATCACATTTTATTTGTCTGAATTGTATGTATTTCATCATAAATAGCAACTAAGGGCAGGGGTGGGGGGGGGGGGGGGGGTTGCTATTTTGAATCCCCGCAAGTGATGTTTTCCACATTACATTTTCACTTGGCAGCCAAAGGGGGGGGGGGGGGGGGGGGGGAGGGTTGTTCCCTTTTTAATGTTCATGATTCCTTCATGCATGCATGTTTATGCTTTATTAATGATTTAAATTGATTTGGGAGGGGGGCCCATGACACCCCCCCCCCCCCCCCCAACCACCACTACGCCAGTGCACACATACACACACACACACACACACACCCTTCGGAATAACGAACCTTCGGAATAACGAACCTTCGGAATAATGCAACAAATGTTCGGATTAACGAACCCTATTTCATTTTCGGATTAACGAACACTCAGGTATAGGAAATTTGCGTGTTCGGAATAACGAACCTTCGGAATAACGAACCGCACCCGTCTTGCCAAGGCGAATTAGAATGATAATTTATATAGGTGACTCCCCAGCCCCAAACCCACAAAAAGTCGCTGGATATGTTTGTGTGCTATGAGCCAAAATGTGTACATTATGAAAATGTTGAACTTTACTTTTCCTGCAAGTATGATCTTTCATCTATCGGCTGTAGAAATTGGGAGTCTTAAAACAAAGCCAAAGTTGAGCTATAAGCAGTTTTCTAAACCATGTTTTATCGGAGTGACACAAGTTTTGATAACAAATCTTATTGCAGAACGCTGCGAGACACTAGCCCTTCGGTCAGCTGCTTATTGCAGCTACGTACGATCGTACTATGGCCCAGATTCGCACGCGATCGCTGAACGCGTCCTGTGATTGGCTAATCGCGACACATCACCGGTTTCAAGTCAAAGTTCCGCTTTCATTCGATCCTGTTTCATGCATTTAGCTCCATCGATATAAAAATATCTAGCTCCCGTATAAGTCTGACCATTTCCTGGTCTGTTGTGTGAGTGGCATTGAAAAACAAGACAGGTCACTCAATCTTGACCCTTTTCACTTGATTTTGTCTGGAAAAGGAATGGTTTGGATGTTTTATGAATTAACTATTGGTAAGAATGATACTGGGATTGGAGTATATGGGGTGAATGAGTATACTGAAATTGGAAAAAGCTAAATGAAGGGGGGGGGGGGGGGGGGGGGCTTGCATCCTAATTTTAATAATTGAATTAGAGAGCATGCAAAGAACTATCTAAATCCACTTGAAGTAAATCCCTAGCCCAATTAACTCACCAAGCCAAGTTTATTCATGTGGAATCACAATTGAGTTGTAATTCACCTCCACAAGGGATTCAACAAAAGTTCTTTCGCATTGCGCACATGAAGAATCCTAAACTTTAGAGCCCCTTTACTCATTATTCTGTAAAACTAGCCCTGCTCACTCTGCTACTTTTAATCGCCTTTTGTAATATGTTATACTGGTCCAAGTTTTATGAATTATGTATCATCTTAAAGCTTAGATTCTACTCTTTCATGTTATATAAAAATGTCTAAACTCATTCAGGTCAAATATATTTATAACGTTTTCGATTGTAGTCAAAAGTATCAACATTCGTATCGATCGACCATAGTATTCGAGTTTGGATACTTCGCGCGAAAGATCGGGGATAAAATCTGACATAAATAGTTATTTGTTTTCAGTAGGAAAACTTGTTGCTTTATTTTGATATTATTACATATAATTCCGAAGAATCGTACAATTATATTGATATATGTTTGACGTCCCAACTATTATTGTTGAAAACAAATTGTATGATATTTTGGAAAGAGGGGGGGGGGGGGGGGGGGGGTCTACATCATGCCAAAATAATACAACGATGCGAACCGTCACCTGAATGTGTTATATTTTGATTATAGAGAAAAGAAAGGGAACAAAAACATAATATCAAAGGGTATTAGGGGCAAGGATAAAGAAGCAGCTAATTTAGAGCTAAGGGGTTATCCCAGCATCTTGAATGTTAAACTTATGTTTACATTGTGTGGCTGTCTAGAATTAATACGAACAACAATTCTTTAAAATATTACACTGTTGTTCATAAAGTTGGAATATTTTTTTTAAAATCCAACTTCATTTTTTCCCCGTTTTTTGTGCCTAATGAATAATTAGTAAAAGTAGTAAAAATAATGAGTATGTAATGTTTCCAAACTAACAATGTACAATACATGGTTGCATAAATTTACATTAATTGATTTAGCCTTTTGTGTTGAGCTTTGAAAGGCTGGACCTTTGATGATTGGCCCATTTCTCTCTCCAAAGCGTATGTTCAACAAGTCATCGTTATGGGTCATTTCTCAGAGTTGGCTGTAAAATGTTCAACCAAAATTGGCACAGAGGCTCCATATGCCATACTTCGTCCAACGGCATTGGCTACACGCCAAACGATGTTTGTACTCTACCAGGAAGGGGTGTCAACAAGCAATGTCCACTATTTCTTTGGAACATCGCAGGTTACGATCTGTAAAATCCTCAGACGTCATACATCGAGAGGAGGGTCAATTAAACCTACGGGAATCTCTAGGACGTTTACGATTCACCACCAGGATAGATGATTGCAAATTGCTTTACTTTTGCCGTAGAAACCGGGAATTCCCAAAAGGGAGCCTTCGCCGTCTATTAAAGGGACTTAGTAACATTGTCCAAATCCTCAAAATAAAATTGTAATTCTAGCGGTTCCTTTATACCTTGTTGTATTCGTATTAACAATAAAATCATGGGACAGCTTTCGGTTTTTCAAATTTCCCTTTCATTACAAAGATATGTATGATTGAAGTATTTAGATAAGAAAATCTCCGGGCGAGATTTTCATCCCTGTACAAAGTGAATGCAGTGAGTTGGTGAATATCACCCAATATCACTTTGCATTTTCGCTCATTACTTGGCCATACATTGTCCATTTGACCTGAAATTTTCACACAATACCCTGAGGACATATGAGATAACAACAGTATACATTGCATCAACCATTCATCAGTTTTTGCACATCTCAACAAAGTTACTAGATCCCTTTAAGAAGACACTATGGAAACAACGCATTTCCCCAAACTGTACATCAGAGATCGCTCTAACATGGTCACCGAGCAAGACAAACTACCAATACCAAGTGTCTACTCCAAACCATGCAACCGATATTTACCGGACGTCCCTGGACTAGGGAGCCCAGAAGATTTCCACCTGGACACGTGTGATATGCCATATTAATGTATAAAAGCCATAACATCATTGACCGAACAGATGGAACACAAAGGGTTCGTCGATGACGTGGCGAGAAGCTCCAACAGTTCTGCATTCACAAAACGACTTGAGGTTGTGACGACCCAACGGTGGTATGGCTCGTACTCATTAAGATGACATATCACGAGTGTCCACGCGGCGATCTTCTGTACTCCCTAGTCCAGGACCGTCCGGTAAATATTGGTTGCATGGTATAGGGTGGACACATGGTAGTTTGTCTTGCTCAGTAAACATGTAAGAGCTGTCTCTGATGTACAGTTTGGCGGAAGTCGTTGATTCCATAGTGTCTTCTTCACAGACGGCAAAAGCTCTTTTTTGGCATTTCCGGTTTCTATGGCACAGGTTAAGCAATTTGCGATAATCTATCCTGGTGGCCAATTGTGGACTTCTTAGAGATTCCTGTGGCTTTAATTGTCCCTCCTCTCGATGACGTCTGAGGATTTTACAGATCGGAACCTGTGATGTTCCAACAAATGGTGGACATTGCTTGTCGACACCCCTTCCTGGTAGAGCACAAGCATCGTTTGGCGTGTAGCCACTGACGTTGGACGGGTTAAAGCCTAGAGTGTCTCTGTGCCAATTTTGGTCGAACAATTTTACAGCCAACTTTGAGAAATTACCTGTAACGATGACTTGTTGAACATACGCTTTGGAGAGGGAAATGGGCCAATCACAATCATCAAAGGTTCTGCCTTTCAAAGCTCAAAACAAAGGCTAAATTAATAAATCCAAATTCATGCAACCATTTATTGTACACTGTTTGGAAACATTATATACTCATTATTTTTAGTCTAAAATTATTCATTCGGCACAAATTACAGCAAAAAAGAAATAAGTTGGATCTAAACAAAAACATTCAAAATTTATGACCAACAGTGTAAATTAATGTAATAACCTTTTCTATTTCATATCAATTCATACTGCACTTTTTCTTCTTTTGTTGGCATCGAAATGGAAAATTCTTCAGTTCGTGAAATGATGCATGGATCTATTTTGATTTGTCATTTGTTCATTTTGTGCTATCATTATAGACTGTCACTTACGTGATGATATAAAACTATAAGTTTGGCGCCCCATAATATAATCCTTATCTACTCAACCACATTTTGACTTTGACCTTATAGTCAAGATAATGGCTCAAGTATACATAGCTTGATCAATATAGCTATATACTTTATTATGTCATCTTCAGACTTTGATTCCGAAACTTAAACATGCATTGTTTGACTTCATGATAAATATTGTTTGCTACTTGAGACAAGATAGTGTTTGTAATTACAGTCATGTGATGAGCAAAGACTTTGTGATTGGCTGTCGGGGGCGATGAAAATAGATCATGTAGATTAGATGACAACAAAGTTTATGCTAATAATTAGTATACGATATGATAAGAAACGCACGCAATCTTAAAGGCTGCTGTACGTGCAGCTCAGTGGTAAAAGCACCCGTCTTACCACAATATCCTCATATTTATAAGTTTTAAATGTATACATTTTATTCGATTTATATAAATGACTATATCAATGGCATTTATTCCCCATCGCTTTGTTTCAATGTTAATACTACTCGTAAGCGTGGTCATAGTATGAAACCCTCTGATATCATGGTGCAGAAGAAATCAGCTTACGGGCAATATTATTATGGTTTAGCACCAATGTCTATTTCAACGAAATCATTTCAAATTACCTTACTTTGAATGTTCATGTCATTCCGTACTACATTATATTTGCACTGGACTTTTTCAACAAAATACTGCTTTATACAGACAAAATTCGTTCAAACATATTTAGCAATAGGGAGAGTATTGCCAAACTGATAATTACCACCTCATTGTCAGATAATATACTTGGGTAACGAATGCCTACATGTATATAAAGGGATAGAGTAACTATATAATGTTGACGTAAGAACAATCACAAATAAAACAAAGGGTTCATAAAAAAAAGTAATGTATAGTGTGTGATCTGATTAAAAGAGCTTAATTATAAAAAGGGACTAAATCCACTGTTTCATTTTTGGGGAAAAGCAAGTTTATCGGTCAAACTTTGTAAACATGCCTATGGGAAGATGGAACGTTCCATATTTGGATTTCGATTGTATACTTGTTTGCTTTCTAGATAACGTATCATATACTAGGTATCGTCAATTTGTATGGATAGTGAATTCGGGGTATTTTGAAACTAAGCTCTTCATATGTTCACCGAGTAATGGGGGACAATGCCCTGCTAAATTAATACAGTTTGACTAATTCAGACAAAATTACTAGATCCATTAACACGTTTTGTTTAAATAATTTAGGAAAAAGACTGCAGACAATAAACCTGGTAAAATTGTATCCCTAGTTAAGAATGGACGATGTATGCAATGTAGGCATGGGCGTAGATCTGTCATTGATACCCATTCAACAGGGGGGATGATCTATTCATTCACCCCCTCCCCCCCCCCCCCCCTTAATGAATATATATTACGTAAGTATCTATACGCTCATGAATGTAGGATTAATTTAGCATGATTTGATCAGGTTATATTAGAAGGAATATGTACAAATTAATTCAGAAAATTGCCCATTTTAACACCTTAGGTGCCAAATGCTTCCATTACAGCTACTGCTTAGATGCCACGTCTATGATTGCACACAATGGCAACAGAGTACTTGACCATGCCCATTGTATTGTGCGGTGGCAGTGTATACGTAAGTGACTATAATGTTCAGTGCACACCATAATATTCAGTTGTAGGGCATTCGCTTAATAGATTCCTTTTAAATTCCCCAAAATAAATTTAGCAATTAATGTGGCACTGGGAATGTGTTCCACTGACACTTTGGGGGTTAATACACAGTATACCTCACTGATTGTATATCAGCATACTTCTCTATATTATGTTCAATGTTTTACGGACATGATAAACAGTTGTCTTGAATCGGTTTGAAGAAAAACAAATCGAATCGGTATGTGGCATAACAAAACCCTGAAGCAGCCTATACTTTGTCTATCAGGATATTGACAATATAGACTAAAATTTCCCAAATTGATAATATAATAATTTATGTGAATTTCCCATTCTGTCCTTGTGTATATGATATCTCCTATTTATCTTATTTATTTGTTTGACCTTCTTTAGTCGAATGGTTATTTATGTGACCGCGTGCAAACAAAGATTAGGCAAATGATAAGTGTTATGGTACGATAATACAGGCTTGACCTGACTCGAAAGGTGGGGTCGAAAGTATTCTAAAGTGATCGTGCCGATCATCAACTTATGATAGGCGCCTTCTTAATGGAAGACAATATATTAGTTTGTATTATTAATATTATTATTAGTAGTAGTTGTAGTAGTAGTAATAGTAGTAGTTGCAGTAGTAGTTATAGTAGTACTAGTAATAGTAGTAGTAGTAGTAGTAGTAGTAGTAGTAGTAGTAGTAGTAGTAGTAGTAGTAGTAGTAGCAGTAGTAGTAGTAGTAGTAGTAGTAGTAGTAGTAGTAGTAGTAGTAGTAGTAGTAGTAGTAGTAGTAGTAGTAGTAGTAGTAGTAGGAGTAGTAGGAGTAGTAGTACATGTAGTAGTAGTAGTAGTAGTAGTAGAACATGTAGTAGTAGTAGTAGTAGTAGTAGTAGTAGTAGTAGTAGTAGTA
>JBAMJV010004668.1:0-52500 GCA_037951105.1 Echinarachnius parma
CCCATAAAACCACAACCAACATCACCATCAACCCCCCCCAACCACACTAACCCCCCCCCCCCACCATCCTCCCCCCCCTCCACTCCCATACCAAAACACATCAAATTCCCACACCAAATCCCAAACCACAAACCATCATCCTCCAATCCCAAATAAACCCCTATTCAAAAATCTTTATCCATCACAATCAAACCTCTAACCTAATATCCCCCATTTCTCATATACCCCCCCACAACCAACTTCCAAACCCTCTCCCATATAAATCCCACAACCATTCTACCCCCCCCATCCTCCAACAAAACACCAAAACTTTTTACACCCAAAACCCCAATATTCACACCCTCCCAAAACCCCACCACACCACATAATATCCCAAAACTTTCTACCCAATCATCAACATTTTCCACAAATCCCAAAACTTTTTCCCACCCACTCCACCTCTCCCACCCCCATCCCACCATACCCCATCCATTCTAACATACAATACCCTTCTCCACAAACAACATCCTCCCACACATCCCTAAATTACCCACACACCCCAAACCCACCCCCCCAACCCATAATACACCCAAACCCCTAACCCCCTACACATCCCCCACCATACACATATAAACCCCCCACCACCCATCACCACCCCCCCCCTACTCCCATAATACCCCCTCCCACCAACACCCACACAAACCATTAACCCCCTAATACACAAAACCCCCACCACCCTGACCATACACAAATCAACACACATACTCGAGACCATCTATTATGCCACAAACCCATGCACACACAATGAAATAAATGCTTACCAATTCCCCCCGTTAACTCCCACATCTAACTAATTGCATAACGAAAAGTCAAAGCATATGTTCAATATCACTGACTGTTGTACAAACATTTTTTTCATGTACCGTGAATGATTCACAAATGCACATTCAGATTACATCATGCATTCAAACTAGTCATATGCTCTCCTCTTCCTACAGTTAGAGAAGGTTGTCATTCCTTCTTTATTCTCCTTCAATATATTTTGTCATATAAAGCATAAATATTCTACGCACTGATGTTACAAACAAGTTATACATACTGCCTGTGAATGAATTGCAAAATGCATAATTATATATCATTCACAATAAAGTTATTCCATATTGTAATAATTCCTGCTTTCATCCTCGAAAGTTCTCATTTTGTTTGCTTTTTAATCTACATGTATTTGCATTAGAAACATATTTCCAATTTAAATAATTGAAAATCATTTCATGTAAAATATGTTTTGCTCGATTTGTTAAATAAAGCCACTCCTATAATTAATCTGTCACTTGTTGTTTTCTCTTCTCCTCAAACTTTAATAGAAACGTAACAAAAAAACATATCCAATATGACTGCCTTTGATACCTGCAGAATGTCATCTGTAAAGGCAAATTAGAAATTGGATTTTTGTAAAAATAAAAAAAAAAATTAATCTGGAGGCTATATTATGCAAACAAGCTTGAAGACGGTAGTGCATCATGTCTAAATATAGTGCACACGTACATGAAACCTGTACTTGGTGAAATTCAAACAATATTGTATGAGCGATTCTATTCATTTTCGAGCAGCACATTATATATCATAATCTACATTGTACTTTTTGACAATTTTTCTATGCTATCACATCCAACTAAAATGCAAACGCTTCAGGGGATGTATTCTGAAAACGATTTTAAGTTAAAATTTATAGTATCTACGTCATACATGTACATCACTAAAATATATTTTAGCAATTGCTATTCCTAAGTACAGTTTCAGAATACCGATTTGGCTAAAATATTTTAGTGACGTAGATACATGTACAATAGATTTTATCTTTAAATCGTTTTCAGAATTCACCCCCCCCCCCCCCCCCCCCCCCCGGTATGTTCAGCTTCACTGAGAAAAGAGTATTATTCAACAACCGGTACTATACATGTACAGTAATGTTCCCATTTTTTCCACATTATCCAATCCCCACATAATTAGGCATTTCAGTAAAAACCAATTTAACTTGAAATATGAAAATACTACATTTTGCTGCTGGATGGAGACCTGGACAATCCAAATAACAAACCTAGTAAATATTCCCTTTTTCCCATTAATTCAGGCCCCCAGACAAATCTATTTTTCTGATGCTATTTACCATTAATAACCCATTCAGGAGTAGTCCTGGGAAATACTCAGGATGGGGTTAGTGGAGAATGCAGTCATAACACAATAATACAAAAATAGTTTGATATGTGTTAAAGGGATAGCTGAGTTTTGGTATGGAGGGCGCTGCACAAAACAATTTTTGTGAGATAATGAAAAACTGAGTGTCACATTTGAAAGAGCATACAATTTTAATGACAGAATATACTTTATTTGATCAAATTGGTTCAGAAATGGCTGAAATATCCGTCATAACCATATATAATAATTGTGGGGCCCCAACAATTATTCGATAATTTAGAACCGGCCGTTAACATTTTTTTTTAATGCTTCCTCTTTTCAAAAATTTACAAAAGAGGTTTTTAAATAGTAGTTGATTATCTCTAGGCCTATATCTAATCACTAGTTCAACAAAACATCACAGGCACAATATTTTTATTTTAAATGATTAAAACCAGAAAGAGTTTTAGAGAGCTATTACAGTTATAACTGTTAAGTTTTTACTGTAATGGTGCAGGTTTCGGTTACTAAAATTCAGTTTGACCAAAACTGTACTCTCTTTACCAAATCTTAACTATCCCTTTAATATTGGGCAAATGAAGACCATCAGCTGTCACAGAAAACATGATCAATACAAGCTGGCTAAATGTCAAATAAATCCTTCTAGGCATGTGAAAAATGTGTCAATATTTTGACAATATGGACACTGGACAGCATAATGAAAAGGTCACATACCAAGGTAGGTCAAGTCTGTATGCTGTATCACAAACTGGAATATATAATAATAATTACAGACACATCTGCATATTTTCAAGTCGTACATGCACTTTATTACAGTAACAACAGTGGTCAACATTCGAATGAGTTATTTTAACTCTTAACGTGCCAGGGATTTTAATGCTCTATGGCATTTGTGTGTATTGTAACTCGCAAAAATGCGAGCTTGGCACGTTAGGAGTTAATAAACATACTGTATATTCATCTCTCTCTATGATAAATCACAGCGGTTCATTTATCATTTTGGAGGGCTTTTTAAAAACTTTTCGGTCGCAGCTAAATCGTACCAAGCCCCCGTTTACTCCTTTGTACTGCATTCGTACATGCATGAACAGGTGAGCACGTAAGCATACCTAGATCACGTAACGATGAATGAATAAGCAATTTTTATCGTTTGAAATACATGAACAAGGGTCACCAAAAAAAAAGATCAAAAATCGGATGAGCCGAATATTTACAATGTATCTCCATACTTTGCTCTACTTTTTTAAACTTTAAACTTGAAGCTGTACGTGCATGCATGAATACTTTGTGTGCTGGATTGATTGCAGAATGTATCCGATGACGGGGGTAATAATATAATTGTAAAGCGCTTAGAGATGATTATCAATCGGGATAGGCGCTATATAAATGGAGGATATTATAATTATTCTTACTTTGGTCATATCAAAGCGTGTCACGGTTATTAAAGTGATCAATTACCCTTCAACAAATTCAAACAAAATTGTTTTGAGCCGTCACATATCGCTTGTACTTTGTTGTTTGGCTTATGGTAACAAGAAGAATGAAATGGGTTTTAATTTTTCAAATGTCTCCCTAATTTTTGAAGTACATGTACATGTATTCCGAGACTAAATGAAAAGTGTTCCAGGAATACTTTTTTAAATTTTAATCAAAATCAATGGGCAGTAATTGATTTCTTCACTAGGTAAAACGTGTGTGTGTCTTTTTTCTATGCAACTACCAGTGGCCGAGAGCACGATCATGACCCAGGACCAGCCCTAGTTCCACTGATCTCTAGATATGCTTGTGTAATTCTTTACTGTTGAATGAGTAAGGGCGGTATGTGTGCTCTGCTAGGTTCTGTTGATTTGTATGTTATTCTAGCATATTGACATCGATGAGTTAGAGCCAATGATGCTAATTACCATGGTAAATGTCGCTGGTCCGTAATCGGGGCCCCTGGCCCCAGGCATCATTCAGAAGAGTCTTACAATGATATTGCTATATGATTGAAGTCTCAAATATCACTGTGAAAACAAAATCTAAATGAAGTTAATGGGTCACTTTAAACATTCGATTTCTTTTCACCCGAATAACAACTTTACAGACATGTACAAGGTGCCCTGAAAACTGGGTGAGACAGCTAGACACGTACAATACCGATTCCAGATTTTTCTCTTTTGTCCGCATGAACGAATACAAATACCCATTATTGAAAATGCTTTGAGAGAGGCGCCGTAGATCGGAGGGGAATTTCCCATCAAATAAGCATTATGTGCTGTAATCGCTAGTCCTCATAACTATAATTTAAAAAATTGTTTTTCTGGATTAAATCTACATTATAGGTAGGCTACAACTTGTTAAAATATGGCCTTGAAATCCAACAAGTCATTTTAGAAATGCAATTTGAACACAATAGTTGATTTTGATTTCTTATTTGTTCTCCTTTTTTGTGTATTTTGAATGAGAACTTTACAATCTTCAAAAAAAAATTAGTTTTTCAAGGCCCTAAAGTATAAGCCTATAAAGGAAAAGGGGGCTGTAAATAACAGACTACCAGGTGTACAATGTACTATTATGCTTCTTTTGATTGTTACCAAACTCGATAATACAACACATGTCCCATGGGGGCTATTGAATCACAAATGGAAATGAGGGCAAATAAATGTTCAATACGCTCATACATTAATTTCACACCTCTGTGATTTAACCCACTGCCTACGGGAACCTGGTGGGTCCTACCTGTATTTCCTCCATGTGGATTTATCTTGTAGTGTACAGGTTAACAGTGTATTGTAATGTTAAAACAATGGGAGCCATAATTATTTGAATGGCTTAAAGGGGAATTCCACCCCAGAAATGTGATGTTTGCTATAAAATGAAGTGAATATGAAGAATCATGATCGAAAATCTGAGCCAAAACGGTAGAGCAATAAAAAAGTTATGACAGGATGAACTTTGCTCCGAATTTTAGGATCGTTCGCAATTGCTATCGATCATGACGTCACTTGCGAGCTGCAGCCATTTTGACTTCTACATGGAAATTTTAAAAAATTTAAATTTTCTTAATAACAAAGCAAATTTATGAGCTTACAAATTCCAAAGAGGTTGGCCCATCGATATTCTTCTATGAATTCGTGAAAACAAGCAGAGAAAAATTAATTTTTAGCAACGAAAATGAGAAATAAGTGTATTTTCATGTACTAAAGCCATGGCGAGTTGCTCGTCAATGATGTTGCATATGGCGGCAATTTTGAAACGATCGCTCATTACTACATGATGTTCAAATAGGTATAACTCCCGTGTTTCTTGTCCGATTTTGATCAAATTTTCACCAATTATGCCTCTTATTCTGCTTATTCAAATAACGAATGGTTTTATCAGGCCCGGAATACCCCTTTAACTTCCTGATCTAACGGATGATATTAGTACATGCCGTATGGGAGAATATAAACATTGATGACGCAACTATGGGAGAAGGGGGCAGGTACGTTTATGTGCAGGTCCCCAAAATGGTTTGACAATGGCAATGAGTTTTTTAAAAATTCAATACAATCATAGAGGTAACAAATTCAAAAATACATCTATTAGTGACGTTCCAGAATTATTTTCATGGTGTAACTTCCTGACTGATGATATTATTAGCACATGCTGTATGGGAGAATATAAACATTGGTGACGCAACTATGAGAAAGGGGGCATGTGGGACATTTGGTAAACGTGCCAATCCCCAAAATGATTTGACAAAAGCAATAGAAAACATACGGGTAAACAATAAAGGAAATACATCAAAGTGTATCCTTAATTAGCAACACTGATGACCTTGTTTGATTCCACTCCATAAATGAATGAAAAACATCAAAGTGTATTATAATACAACAGTCAGTGGTATTTTGGAATCACCATGGGCTCACAGAACGAACGTGTAAGTAAATGTATCATAATACGCTTGTCATTTCACGCTGCATGCACAGCTTAACAATGGATGTTATCACCCCCATGGAGGCCTGCTTTTGTAAGTGCGTACATGTATGATTCTGCCCAGGTGACGGTTTAAACTGAAGCTAAATAGATCGATGGACTCACAAAAGGAATATGTAAATAAATGCACAATAATAATAATCAATAACTTTACGCTTCATTCTCAACAATACATTTTATTACCCCCCATGGAGGCATGCTTTAGTATAAAGTGTGTACAGGTACATATGATACCTCTCTGGTGACAGTTTAAAAATGCTTGCACATACATGTACAGGTAGTCAAGTACATTCCATGAACATATTGGTTTTACACAACAATTAATCGTCTAATGCATTCATAATGCCGGATATCATCCCCACATGAATGAATACTTAATCTGGCGAGGGAACCATAAAATTAAATGTTGTAAAATGTAAATGATGTAATTATCAGTGCTTAAAACTAATCTGCTCACTACAATATTTTGCAATCCCCATAAAGTTTATAAAGGATCCTGTTTGTTGTAAACTTTACCTGTGCGAGATCTGGCTTTGAGTTGAGGATGGCCTGGACCACGTCTGGAGTTAGTCCAACCTGGTCCTGCAAGTAAGCACTAACTGCCTCTGGGTCATCAATGATTCCACTCAGGGACTTGAAGTCTAGGAACAGTCAAAATAAAAAGGAAATAAATAATATATATTTAAATGTTATAAAATCACTGCGGTGATCCCTCACATATATCCTCAAGTTGATTTCTATCCTTCGGGTTTATGTCGGGTTTATAATAGCTTCTTACCACACGAGCAATGAAAATTAAGGGGTTTCAGGGACGAACGCCGCACTAGGGTTTTCTATAGCTCAGTCGGTAAGAGCACCGGTCTAGCAATCCGGAGGTCTTGGGTCAAATCCCATTGGAATCCCATTTTCTTTGCGTTTTTTTGAAATCACATTATATATTTCTGGTCAGTTTCTCTATATGTTTGAATTTGAATGTTATAAGCAAAGAAATCATCCATCCACCTCCTCTTGCTATATCCCTCTTCCATCCTCATTGTCACTCCTTTTCACTATCCCCCCCCTCTCTCTCTCTCATCTACCTTCCCCCTCCCCTCACCCTCCCTCTCCAACCCTCCCCTGCTTCCCCCCCCCCCCTATCACCAACACTATTACTACTACTCCTCCCTCCCCAATCTCCTTTACCCCATCCTCTTCATATATATGTGACCGGCTATAGCAAAACTTGGCACTTCTCGGTAAAAATCAAAATGTAGATTTTCATACCATTACAAAGGCCTCATCACAAGCTTTCATTTGCTGCTTTGTTCTAACTAATTGGTCAATAATTGGAGAAGATATGATTGTTTCAATTTTTACAATCATAGGTCTTTTTACACACATTGTGTGAACTTAAAATGCCCATTTCTTCAAAACATGAATTACGGACAAGTGCAGGGTTTTGCTATAGCCGGTCACATATATCACTCTTCTCTCTTCTCTCCTCTCCTCTCCACCCTCCCCCCCCCCCCCCCCCCCCATCCAATTCCACATTCTCAATTGTTTCCCTTGTTCTGTTCACCCATTACTTTGCTTTCCCCCCTGTCTATCAAATGCTTTTCTTTTTGTTTTACTTGTTGTATTTCTGTGGAAAACACATTTTGTTATTCCAAAGTTCACATACCTGGTATATTGGTCTGAAGTGGGCTGTTCCCATCAGTTAGTCGCTGCCAGAGGGCTGTCTGGTTCTGGAACTGGTCCCACTGTAGGTCCAGGTCGCCCAGCTGGAGCAGGATCTTCTCCACATCGTCCACAAACGTCCGGTTGCCAAGGATCTCCTGGATGTCTTCAATCAGGATGGATAACCTAGATATTAAAAGTTAAAACAACAATAAAAAGTAAAACCTGCTGTACATATACAGGGTGTCCCATAAAAAATGGAACGCACGCTATTGTTAGTGTTCATTCAGCTGTGTGCCGAGAGAATGAGCATGGTTGTTTGATGATATGACGGGCAGTAAGTGCCATTTATCAGGCACTGACTTGGTAAAAAAATAAAAATTGACAAAAATGGGAACCTGACATGGTGTCACTCAGAGCGCCCTAAAACAAAAACTACACAACCAAAATTATATTTTGTTACTATATTTTGGGAAGTGCCCCATTCCGTTTTTTTTTGGGGGGGGGGCCACCCTGTATACATGTAGCAAAAACCTGTTTATAAAGACCCCTTGTCGGTAAAGACCAACAATATAACCTAAGCCTAATTAGTAAAACAAAATCAGTCAACCCTCCCATAGCAACCATCTGTACATATTTTTTAAGGGGAACCTGACTGTAAAGACCAATAATAACCTAATAAGCAAAACAATAATGGTCAACCAATTACATACATGTACATAAGTAAAGACTTATAATGATCCTTCAGCAAACTTGACAGGTCTACTCATAATACAAACGTACATGCAGGATTTAAAAATCATCTAAAATAAATGTTCTCCTAGTTAGCTCAATGTAGAGCTCTAAAATAATAACGTTTAAATGGATTGACCATTATTCAATAAATCATACAAAAATTAGAGAACAAATACAAACAAAAATAAGTCTAAAATTAAAAATAAAAAAAAATGTTTGGTTACCATATATATGCTTTTGATACTTTATTTGTTAATATTTTAATACTTTTAATACAAACAATCTATACCATGCATCAGTAGAAGAGTGTGGAAGCGATAGTTTAAAAACTTAAAGTGTTCTTACCCAGCATTTGAGAAGTCGTTGACATGTCCAGGGATGTCACTCTCATACGCATCTTCATTGCATCGGTTGAGTGAGTCACACAGGATGGACTGGACAAAGGGAACCAGGCCCGCTGATGGCATCGCCTTGGATGAGAAGTAGCCTGATGATGTAGATTAAAGAGAATTAAAAGAAGAAAAACAGTTTTTTAAGGCTATAAATTTTAAAAAGTTAGTATTTTTTATAAGAAAACGTTAACAGAGTTATTGTATTGGCTGAGTGAGTCACACAGAATGGACCAAACAAAGGGAACCAGGCCGGCTGACAGCATCACCGTCCTTGGCAGCGAAGTAACCTCATCTAATGAGAAGGAAGGACAAAATAATAGTTTCTTAAAGTATAATAGGAGAAGCAAAGAGCAAAGAGAGCATCTTTAAAGGGTACCACCATCCACAAATAATATTCTTATTAAAGAAAGGTAACATCTTTAGTATTCCATTCCATCAACGAGTTCACAAATATATGTTTCCAGAAAAAAAATATATAATTGGAAAACGCATCACCATTCTAAAGCATGCGTTCATGCGGTCTGAATTGCGAAGACTAATGTGTGCAGAGCGAACGAATCGGCCGGGAATCTATTTGTCTACAAACGTACGCGTGAATAGCATTGGCACACTCGCAAATGGTTGGCCCGTATGGAACCAGGAAATAGTAGTGGTTCCGTAAGTGGTGTAAATTAATTGCTTTGTTTATGAATTACACAACCCTTTGCAAAATGTTGGGTATCTATTTGATATCACAAAACGGTACCAAAACATATAATAATGTGTTGTTCTTTGCCTGGTGGTCCCCTTTAATTGCTGCATTAGTTCAGCGAGTCACACAGGATGGATAGGACAAAAGGGACAATTAAGGCCAGTTGAGGGTAAAGAAATAATCTTGGACATGAGAAGTTGAAAAACAAAGTGGAAAAGGTGACTACACAGTCATGTTGTGTTCAAAATTTAAGATAAAATAGGAGAGGAAAAAAACACAGTAATTATGAGTTTATTAAGTACCCCTATTAATTTGGGATGAAAAGTGATTTGAAACACTCTTTTCATATTGCTTAAGTCTGAATTGAGACTACTGTACAACAGTGAACTTTATAAGAGGAAAAATTGAGTTACGTTTCATTGTCTGGGCAGACAATCCTGTATCCTGTACATGTGCAGGATCTAGTAAGTGGTCCAGTCCACACTGAGCCACAGAGTTTGGGGCAAACCAGGGAAAGTCTTTTTGTTCAAAGTTTTAACACATCTATGGGAACTCTGTCAATAAAATAACTGATTCTGCACCTAGTCTGGGGTAAAGAGATGATGTGGTCACCCATCATTACATGTAAGAAATATATTAACTTGTAAAAGACGATTTAATTTGGGTATATCTTGCAGTTTCCATCTAGACCCATGCAAGCCATTTTTTCTTCTTTCAGGAACAGTCCTGAATGGGATAAGTATGAATCCAGTGTTTTCAATTGATAAGCTCACAGAAGTCTGATGCTAAAGCTTGACATCACATCCATCTATAGACTAGTTTTAGTTCTAAACAATGTCAGGCAAGCCCAAAATTTGTAACCTACAATGTAGAGTTGTTGCCAAAAAGGGGCAAACAGCCAGCACTATCAAAAGCCAGAATCAATGGAAATGCACAGAACCATATTGAATAAACAAATTTTTAAAATGTTATAAATATAAGCACATCAGTGCTCTATTATGTAGGTATTGATCATAATATGGTGCACAAACTGCTGAATCATCCCATATAGTACATTACATAATATATTTTGTTCATAACCGTGCATGCATCCATATCATCAACATGCATATCATCAACATGCATACTGGGTTTGACTTCTGACATTTTGATATTCTACATTACATTGTACATTCTATGCTTACAATGCATGTGAATATTATGTGATTGTGTTGCTATTGATCATGATGATGGAGTGTCAAAATTGCTGAATCATCCCTGGTAACTTGGACATTATTTCATTTCATTAACCCATCAAGGACGGTGGCCCACATATTTGTGGTTTGGTAGTCCTTCATTTGAGCAAGAAGGTAACAAGTTATATGAAGTGTACAAGGAGAAAGCATAAATTTCTCAAATTTGTTTAGCCATATTTTATTAGTACTGAACAGTTTGCTTTCATTATTTTGTAATGATTTTTATTATTGCGTAAATCGCTATGATAGGATAATCCTTAAATTGGCAACACATTGTCATATTTTCAAAACAGATTTTAGCATTCAAATTGGCAACTTAGCGGCAAAATTACTTCAGATTTGTCTTAAAATTTAATAACCAAATATTGTCCACCTATATTTACGTCATTAAAAGGCAGAAAAATATTAGGAGAACTTTGCCAATTTTTTGAGGGGAATAATTTTGCCTTGAAATAGCTTTCGTCCCAGGCACACATACTTCAATAATAAATTTTGTATATCCGTAGATACATGTAGCATGTATGTACATGTCGAAGGTGCTTATAGATTGCCTTCATATTATGTAATTGTATATAGTTATTGATCAGGAGTCGGATGATAATTAAAGGGTACCACCACCCACAAATAATATTCTCATTTAAATGAAAGGTAACATCTTTAGTATTCCATTCCATCAATAAGTTCACAAAAATATGTTTCCAGAAAAGAAAAAAAATAATTGGAAAACGCATCACCATTCTAAAGCATGCGTTCCGTGGTCTGAATGTACGAGACTACTTTGTCTAGAGCGAACGAATAGCCCGGGATTCTATTGTCTCCAAACGTACAATGTACGCGTGAATATCATTGGCGCACTCGCAAATGTTTGGCTCGTACGGAACCAGGAAATAGTAGTGGTTCCGTAAGTGGTGGAAATTAATTGCTTTGTTTATGAATTACACAACCCTTTGCAAAATGTTGCGTATCTATTTGATATCACGAAACGGAACTGTGTTGAATCATCCTCTGTAACAATAGATACAATGCATGTACAGTACTATCTTTCATTATAACCAGGCTTAAAAATCATACTTCAATATGATACTGGTCTTACTGGATATACTGGATTTGATGCTTGACTTAATATAATTCCTATGATACACCATATTCAAATCAAATTTTTTTTTTCCATAATCTGATAAAAATCTGATTACAAACAATACAAAAAATTATGTTTTACACATAACAAGCAGAATCATGATTAGAGTACTACGTGTACACCAGTAAAGTGGAGGAATTGATATATGCTTAAATAACTAAAGACCAGTGTGGATGCTTATAAATAACTAAATACCAGTGTGGATGCAACTGTGCCGGCATTGATCATGATGGTAATTCAGAGTGTCACGAACATGCTGATTCATCCCCAGCGATCTGGATAGTTGAACAATTTCTATGCACAACCTCCTCAGCACATGCATGTACACAAGGGGATTACTGGAGCTGTTTGCATACTGATCTGAGCTGGGAGTTACTATGTACTGAGCTCACTCCTAACTCCTGTGTTTATTCTGCAATACTGCATACATAAATTAAATGTACATAGTGCTAGGTTCTGAGAAGAATATAGCTCTGTATCTTCTTGATTTAATTTTCATGGTTAAAACGAGTGGAACAATGTCTTATTATCTTCCATTGGTAGCATACATGTTGTTATGCCTATGTATTTGGTGGTGGGAGGTGTGGGGGGGGGGGGCAAGCAGGGGAAATTTTAAATGCATTTTTTTTTTGGGGGGGGAGGGGTTACTTTTCAAGATAACCTCCATCTGACATATATGTATCCAAAATTGTTTTTAATTTATAAGATGCACATTCTGAGGGCTCCTTTATGATTTTGGGAGATCTTTTTTGGCATTTCATGAGCTAATTCACCCTGAGCCCCAGTTGATATTCACTGAGGGTAACGCATAAGGTGCATTCATGAGCATGTGCATGGGTGAATGGCAATTTGTTACAACTTTTCATTTACGAATATAAAAAGGTAAAGTTACTCACAAGCATGTTTTGGTTCTGGTGGTTTGTTGTTCCTCACTGCAGCTAGGATGATGAAGATGACTAGAGGCCACAGCAACTCAATGACGATGCGAAACTGGATAAAATAAAACAAAGAACAAAAGAGCAATCAATACCGACTAGATTTGATGAAGATTAGGGATTATAGATCTAAATTTATTCTAAATCACCATCATTACCAAAAAATTACAATCATCACCATCATATAAGCATTCATCATCATTATAATCATCATTGTCATCGTCATCTTCTTTGGTGTGGCCAATGGCATTTATTGTCGTTGACATCATCTTCATCATCATTACCACAATCATTGATCATCATTGTTGTTTTTCATCATCACCACCGTATTCATCATCCTTATCACCACCACCATCATCATCATCATCATCATCATCATCATCATCATCATCATCATCATCATCATCATCATCATCATCATCATCATCATCATCATCATCATCATCATCATCATCATCATCATCATCATCATCATCATCATAAATAAATTCTGTTTAAATTCCTGTTTAAAATTGTTTAATTTGAATGCGCATGAATAGTCATATCATACATTTTACGATGTACATGTACAGTACATGTATGTACTATACATGAGCATTGTACGTAGAATTCAATCTACAGACCAGAGTAGACCCAGTGTTGTGGTTTCATTTTCAGACTTGATACAATAAGAATTTTCCATTTAATATCTGTGTAATTTACCAATACAGTAGTTCTGTTATTTCTCACTCTCAATTGGATGGTACATGTACTGTAAGTACATACTATTGACAAAAATAATTTCCCTATTCAAATTTGTTTTGCCTCGAAACCTTTACATACATGTACAATGTACAAAGTACTACTGTAACTAGTACAGCAAACGACTACTGGACCTTCCATTATATTGGATATGTACCGTATTGCTTTTGTTATTCAATTATGCAGTGATCACCACATATATTTGTTTTTAAATCAAATAAATTGATAGTGAGGGTCATATATACCCATCTGTATGTAAATGATAAATGTTTTTACTGTTTTATTTTGTATCTCCACAGAAATCCAACATGTAACTGGCTTGGATTTACAATGTACTAGAAAATTCTCTGATTATAGCTGTGGAACTTTTCCTGACACTACATTGAACAGTAATTTAAAGGGATACATGTATATTTTAACAAGTCTACTAGCATTGTCTAAGAAATAGAGTCTTATTATCTTATATCTTTTGCAACGTAATTTCAAATGAAAATCACAATTTGTCGTCAAATGGCAATTTCACTGCAAAATTGAATTAGAAACACAATTGTAATGGCCCATATAATTTTACTATTAAAGTTCTGTAAATAATATGACCGTATTCTTTTATAATTGAATCAGTATTGATTGAATGAAGTGGAAACCAAATTGATTTTGTTGGCATAAATTTGTATTAATAAGTTTTAACATCCTCCTAAAAATGTATGCATACAAAGCAAGGTTCTGGGATATCAGGAAATTTCAAGCAAATATATTTTCTTTCAAAACAATTTTATGTTGGTACTTTTAAGTACCGATTCAGGACTGGTCCTAAAAATACTCAGGCTAGGGTCTATGGAGAATACATGTTATAATAAAATTAATCAGTCCTTAACGGGTTGACACATACTGTATTCTTCATCCAGAGTAATCTCAAACCCGAGTATGTTTGGGACCAGTCCTGAATGTGTGTTACACAAACACATGGTGTAAACCAGGATATTCAAATGTGGCCATAAAAGTTCTAGTCAGCAAAAAGAAACACAGACCCTCAAGTTGAATAGGAAATGCATCAAATGACATATATATATATATGTCACATTTATTTTTGGTCTATTAATCTACACCATTTGTCCATGAATATGACATAAATGTTGTTAAAAGACCCATTAATTACTTGTGCTATGCTTATAAATATATTTTTGTTCCTGGTCATCCAGTTACATGTAGGCAAGGAAACATCATTTTGTGACATCAAATTAGTATTACTTATCAAATTTTGATGCTCCCTCCAGAAAAAAAATCAATCAATAATTCTGTCAGGTTTTGGAAAGCAGGTGGGAAATGCCACCCCTCCCCCGCCCCCACCCACAGAATTTAAGAAAAACAATAACAAAACTAAACATGTATTCAACAATAAAGAAATAATTTATTGTGTATACCCCCAATCAGTCAGACCACCTCCCTCCAAAAAAAAAAAAATCAATAGTTCTGTCAGGTTTGGTTGCCAAGTTGGACAAGTAGATTTTGGCATTAATACATTTGTTTGTATTGTCCAATGCTAACTTTTTTAGGCCCCTGGCTGCCTGGCTAGTGGGCAGTGTGCCGGTGGGACATTGGTCATTTTGAACCCTGCTTTCAACGATTTATGTTCGCTTGGTCTACACTCAGTTGGTCTACAACTCATTTGGTCTACTACACCTGATGCCTTTAACTTCAATTTCCCCAACTCCAAATACAATCCCTAACCCAAAACCTAACCCTAACCCTAATCCACGCCCCTAACGGCTAACCCAGAAACATAATCCATAATTATAATCATAAGCCCTCCAAATTTATAATTTTCTAGTAGACCAAAACAGAGTAGACCAAGAGGCTGTAGACCAATCGGCAGGTTACCCTTTCAACCATTACAACAAGCCTCCACACTAACTTTTTTTCTTACTTTCCCGTTCAAGCAAGTAAAATCATAACTTTTCAAATTTGTACTTGCCCAAACACAAAGTTTACTTCCCCACTTACTTCTAGATGATATTTTAAGAAGGAATTACATTATTCTCCCATAGTTGATCAATTTATTTATTTGCCCAACCGGGCAACCAAACTACATGTACTGTACATGTAGGCCATTTATGAAATTGTACTTGTCCCTGGCAATAGGGCAAGTGCTACATTGTACATGTACATGTAGTGTCGAACCCTGATTACAAGCTTCCTCAGACAAATGAATTACGACACAAAATAAAATATGTTTTCACAATACACACATCCTTTAAAAAATCATGCAGATTTAGTGGTAAGTTAGGGGAAGGGGAATCAGGTGAGCAATGTCAACTAAATAATTTATAGCGTATACCAGTCGGACCACCATAATATGCTACTGACAGATCTACAGCATTCGCGATATGCAGGTAACTAAATCAACCCAAACATTTGTTAACTTTCGTGAATAAGCTTGCAACTCACAGACACTATAGATACTCATCAATCAAACCCTGGAAATAAATGGCACTGAATTGTCACACTTTGTATCCATGGTGATGAAAGGGTCAAAGCAATTCATGTTCAACTTGTTCAAATTTCAGCTGAATGAATCTATCAACTTCAGCAGGCTTGTTATACTACATGTATGACTTGGAATGGTAGGCTTCCAGGGGCTACAGGACCGGAGCCCCCCCCCCCCCCCCCCCCGCAATTTTTTTAAATTTTTAAATCAACATATTCCAGGGCAAAATCTTGTATTTTTTTTCAAAATCATCATACTTTTGTGATAAATTGTATAATTGGGCTGGAGTTGTTACTACCCCCCCCCCCCCCCCCCCCTCTTGATGAAATATTTGCCCACACATGTACTGTACGTATGCCACTGATGGCATTCTATGTACTACATGTAGTTCTAAGGACATTTGTATTGCACAATGCAATTGACATACTGTACGTTGCTACAATACCTGGAAACTACATTGTAATTTGTACCGTACAAAGCAAAATTGATTTTAATATGCACTGAAAATGCCATGTGAAAGTGACATTGCCCTATCCTTGTACAGGCTAATTAAATTGCCACATCTAATTGACCGTAAACTGTCAAGCAGCATGCTCAAATTCTGCAGATACAGTAAGTGATGCCAATGTGTACAAGATATTGTACTGTACTAGTACAATGTACGAGCTGGTACACTTTTTGTAACTGTCAATATTTGCTATGGGGGGGGGGGGGCCTTATTACATGTACTGTACAGGATATGTAGGACAACAATTAATATATAATTTGTATTGTAATTTGTATTTACTTTAGCTTATCTGCTAAATTGCATCTATTCAAATTTATGGCGGCATTTTTTACTGAGCACCTGTGTAATCTTTTTACTGCACCATTTACATCAAGCTAAATTTAGAAGATGTGAAGCAATGTGTGAAATTGTTACAAAACAAGCTTGCATCCAATATTACCAAAGAACCGCTACCCATTTACAAAAACAAATCAATAAAAGTTTAATGAATTTACCCATGAACATGAACGATAAAATAAAACGACCTGCTGGTATCAACTTGTACAACAAATTAACGACAATTACTAAATGTGAAACATTAACCAGAAAGATTTGTTATCTACATACAAGACGTATACACCTAAGAAAACAACAAGTCCATAAAAATTCATGACTTTACTTGGCACGGTGGAATGGTGGGTAAAATGCTCAATACTGTAGAGCTCTTAATAAATGATTAATCCTAAATAAGCAGGATTCAGGAATTGAGCACTATACAAGTATATTTAACAGAGTGCAGTGGCATAATAGGCTAGTACATGTATGAGCAAACAATTTGGGGTGGCTGGGGAAGGAAAATAACATTTATAGTAAAGCATTTAAATTTGGTATTTCTGAATGTCAGCGATAATTTTTTATTTGTAAATTTATGCAAGGCCTGACAAAGGCGGTAGACCATGGGCCACCAACAAAGGACAAATGATTCATAGTTTGTGGGTTACTTAAAAATAATTGTTTTTCTTTTTCCTCGTTTTGGGGGCCACCAAAAATTCCATATGGGCCACACACAAAAAAATTAAATGTGGAGCACTGGACTTACTGTAATGGTACAAAAATACTTGCAAAGTGCAAACAAGAGGTCAAATATTATTATGGACATCATACAGTAGTTCATACTGTAATTTTTTGTTTTTTGTTTTTGTTTGGGGGGGGGGGGGGACATTGGAACAAAGGATGACACAGCCTTCAAAAATAACAAAGTATGTACACTGTAATGAGGTTGAGTTGTAAATCATGTTGCTGTTGAATTTGTTATTCTTTTCAATATTGTATTGTACATTATGATCATACATGAATAATGAAATTTTGTCAATGTTAGCAAACATACAATGTAGGATATCCTGTTCATCTTCAAAATCTAATAATCAACAAATACATGTTCATTTTTCCATGTTTGTGTGTTCAATTTGGTATCATTTTCAAGTTTTATGATGAAAGTTTGTGAACAGCAAACATATCCTGTTTGACCTCGAAATAACAAAATAATGCAATTAACTAATCACATTATTTTTTTATCACAAGTTAATTTGTTTAGATTTTGTAAGTTTTATGGTGAAAATTATGATCAGCAAACAAAGAACGTCCTGGTTCAAAGCTTCCCTTCACACTCAAAACACAATTTGCAAGTCATATCAAGGAGGTAAAAGGAGATACAATGTACATGTACAATGTAGGTCAGAGGGATACATAAAGCAGTTCATTGTTCTTCTTTGAGCTTTCACTTGGGGCCAGGTCATTTCATAAATCATCACCACCTCTCTACTTTGGCAGTCTGTTGTCACATTACTTTGTGGGGATGATTTAATGATTATGATCTCGTCCCCAAGAAACTAAGTTGTTTTGGGAAGTTTAATTTGCTCCTATTTTGTGAGTTTTATGGTGAAATTAGGATCAGCAAACAAATGATATTAATATCCTCTTTAAAAGCTACCCTTTCTACCCCATGACTCAAAACACATAATGCAAGTCAGATGGAATATTGGCTATTGCACCATAAGGCCATGAAAAATAAATGGTTGGATTGGCGTAACCCGCCCGCCCCTAAAAATACCAGCGCTAATGCACGCCGACCCTAGAGGTTTTTTCTGAATTTTATTAAAACAAAAAAAAATGAACAAAAAATAAAAAATAAATAAAAAATTGCAATTGCGATGTGTTTTGTGTGTGTTTTTGTGTATTTGTGCGAAAAAAAGAAAAAAAAATCCCTACCGACCTACCCTAATTTTTGGTTGCCCGTTACGCCAATCAAACAATTTTTTTTCTTTTGGCCTAAGTGTACATGTATCATGCATTTCAAAATATTAAATAAAGCAGAAAAGTTTTTTTTTTTTGTTGGGCTTACACGTGGGGATCATCTCATAATCATTACAACCTCTTTACTGTTGCAGTTAGTCTTCACATACATATCATGAATGAGCTCATCCCCAAGTACATGCATACATGTACATTGTTATCCCAATTAGTTTGATTTGTTTTGATTTTGTGAAGTTTATGATGAAAATTATGAAATACACAATAAGAATGTCCTGTTTGATCTTCCCGACCCAGTCCATGACTCAGAACACGTTTAATGCAAGATATGGAATATTGGACCATACATGTACCAGTACATGTATTGTAAGTGTATCTTGCATTTAACGATATTTAAAATTTAATTTAAAGCAGAACTGTACTTTAAGTGGGCTTTCAATTATTGGGGATCTTCTCAATAATCAGATCACCTCCTCACTACTTTGGCAGTCCTTTCCAACAAAGCAGTTATGATTATGAGTTTGTCCCTAATTAACCAATTGTATGCACAAGGCCCATTGTCTTGAAAATTCATATTGATTGAGGGGTCAATTTGCATTCATGACCTTTAAGTGCAATACAAACAAGGGAGTGTTACTGTAGTTATGGTAGAAATTGTGAATTATCAGCAAAGATTCAAAGACAGTCACAGAATAGTAACACTAGATAAATAAGATAATGTATCCCTTATTCCCAGATTTTGCTCAGTGGTTACAACAATGTACACGTATAGTATACAAATGTTAGTACTAGCTCAGATCCATGCATGACATGCAGAGCAGGTCAGATATTCATCTTGAAATTTCCTGATAATTAATTAACAAACTTCTGGAAGATTGTATTTTAGAAATAAACATGCAATAAAATCAAATTTATTATAATGAAAGTAAAATATTTGTTAGGAACAGTATGCATGCATGTTTCATGGTGAATTGCTCTCAAAGTCAAATGATCATCAAGATTACATTATGTTCGAGACAATTCTTGTATTGTACAGATATCAAGATTCATGGCTAAAAAACTTGATCATTACCCAAAATGAATGCAGATCAGACTTGTAAGGAATGGAATACAATTATGTATTTGTCTGACAGTTAGTGTTTGTTGACTTGAATTTTCTGGACTGTAAGATCATATATCATGTTTTATTGTGCATTGCTAACAAAGGATCAAGGACTATGCTCTGGACATACACGTATCACATTGACATTATAAGTTCTTTATTTCAAGATTTTCCTGGGCTTGGGGCTATAGCTAAAGGGCCATGACCCGAATAAACATGCAGAGAGGGTCAGAGTGGATGCAATCCTATATGAAGTGGAATGTCTTTGTCCTAGCTAGCTTCCAACTGCACTAAACCTTCTACACGATTTGCCAATTTCTTCCACTTTCAGAAATTCAGGTCTGCACGAATTGATGACTCACTCACTCACTTTCACAGTCTCAATTTACGAGTAAATAACCTGAACTAATAAACAAAAATGACACTGTCTTCTCCATACTACAGTATTTACTTTCAGTAGACTCTTTCACTGGAAATAGAAGTTAAACTGGCAATAGTTGAGATGTGGTCCAACTGAATTTTATTAACCAAAACCTGCACCATTACAGTTTACAAACTAATAGTTACAGTATAACTCCACCATGGTCAAAAGGTATAGAAAATTACAAACGACTAAGTAAAATAACCTGGTTATCATTAAAAAAATAGCCGTTGCAACTCAAAGGGCGCTCTCTAAAAAAAAAGATCTGCATTCTGCAGGCAAAAAATGTTTTAAAAATACATCGTAACAAAAACAACCCTTCATGACTTTTTAGTATGTCAACAAAGTTACTAGATCCCACCATCCATACCAAACTTAGCAGCCAATTGGATGATTGGTGCTACTTTCTCTCTCTTTCTCTCTTCTAACATCTTTTTCAGTTTCATAAGTTCTATAGCCATGTGAGCTTTTCCAGTAAAACAGGAAATGCACCCACCGAGTAAGTTGGTAGTTCCTATTACAAGAAGGAAAAAATAAGAACAGCTATGAAATTTAGAGGAAAAGGAGTAGTTTGAGACAAAGAATTTTGTGCAGCCAAGTCACAAAGACCAGTGAGCTGTAATGTAACACTCAATATTGTTCTTGTTTTTCCTGTGTAGGCTGTAGCCATGTAAAACTTTACAGGAAAGTTCCATCACTTAGGCCTAAAATAAGAAATAAATATTATAAACTGCTAAGGCTTAGCAGTTTATAATATTTCTTATTTTTTGCTTTACAAAGATGATGGTACCCTTTGTTTAGTCTTTTATTTAAACAACAAGTACATGATCTAGTCATACATGTAAATCATTAATTTGTAGAATTCTAAATGTTTCCTCCTCCATCCTCTTGCGCTCTATTTAAAGGTATTTCAGATTCGTCAAATCTGATGCGTGGCGCCATCTTGGGTACGCAATGCGCACGGTGCGTAATGCACGTAAGCTCAGTGTTATGCAGTGCGCGCAAACTAGCCTAGTTCAAAATGGCGACCCGCTGTGTAGCATCCCCATGCTTGATGACCTTTAAGGACCATTACAGAACTCGAATCATACACATTCTAGAGCGTTTATCAATCTAAAAACTTTTTTCTTTCTTCATTATACACAACGTTATAATAAATCTCTTCAGGTGCAATTGGAGTTTATGAATCATAAACCTGAGCTTGTTATCAATCTGAAAACTGTTTCCCTCACAACTTATCCTTTGATTCATTCACACGTAATCATAAATAATTTATTACCGGTACATGTATGTATTCTATCTCCCTCTTGTTATAAATCGTTTCCTTATCTTTTCTTGCAAGCTTCTTTTTTACAGAACTTGAATCATAAACCTGAGCCTTTATCAATCTAAACACACTTTATCTTTTTTCCACAAATTCTTCTTTGTTTCACACAACATCAGTGCTCGAAATTAGCATCTACATGTAGGCCCGCTGGCCCGGGGCCACTAAAAATTAGCTTTGGGCCACCAAATTTCATTGATCCTAAATTCTACTGGCCCGATCGGGCAAGCAAATGTAACAGAATTTGTTATGTTTTTCTTTATTTGGGGCCAGCAGATATAGGTTTCAGGCCACTAGAAGCTGAACAATCTTGTTTTTACTTGCCCGACTGGGCCACAAAGCAAAAATGTTAATTTCTAGCATAGCACAACATAATCGTAAATTAATAATATTTTGTTAGTTCTACAACTACTTGTACAGCACATGTGACTGTCCATGTTTCTTCCTTTATCTCCCCTCTTTTCTCTTGCACCCTCTCTCTTACTCTCGCTGTCTTTCTCTCTTTGAGGGCAATTACAGTTCATAAATCATAAATCTGAGCCTCTATCAATTTAAACGCATCTTTTTCTTTACAAATTATCCTTTGTTTCATTCACACATAATCATACATTAAATAATATAATCTTGCAACCCCTCTCTTTGAGGACAATTACAAAACTTGAATCATTTAACAATCTAAACACATACATGTACATGATCTGTATATCTTTTTTCACAAATTCTTCTTTGTTTCATGAATTACACAACATAATCATCAATAATAATATTGTGATCTACATTATCCCCTCCTCCCCCTCTCGCTCTCTTTCTCTCTCTGAGGGCAATTACAGTCCATGAATCATAAATGCTGTCTGGAGACTGAGGCTCAGCCCCCTGTAATCACATCCAATGACTCAATCTTGCCTCTCTGTTATCCATACTGTGCATACTGTATCACATACAATACTAACATGTACACAACATTTTACACAATAAAGCACACATACATTAACCTCCCCCCAAAAAACAACAACAACAACAAAAATAAAACAAAAACAAAAACAAACAATAAATAAAAAGATAAAGAAAGAAATACAATAAAATTACTAATTAATTTACATTGTAAGCTTCAAAGCCCCCTGATTTTCAAAATAGCCCCCTGAAATCAGTAGGTAGCCCCTAAAATTACCAAGTATTTTACATGAAAAATATCTGGATATCCATCAGATTGGAAAAGTATCCCTCTAAAATTAAAAATTAATTCCTGCATTGTTTTGTACCCTAGAACCAAAACACAAACTTAAAGGGGTAGTTTAGTTTTGGTAAGGCTGAACTTTAGTAGCCAAAACCTGCACAGTAACATTATAAACTAATAGTTATAACTCCACCATTCTCGAAAGGTATACAAAATTACAAAACGCCTGTTATCATTCAAAAAGAGCCATTAAAACACAAGAGGGCACTTTTTTAAAAGGCATTGGTTTCAACCATTTTCAACCAAAATTATGCATGTGATGTTTTGTTGATATAATGATTAAATAGCGAGATCATCAACAACCATTTAAAAAACGCTTTTGAAATTTTTTGAAAAAGTGCAAGCATTTTTTAAATTTTTTCAAAAAATCATCTAATTACATGTATTTGGGCCCCAAATAATTATAAGATCAGATATATTTAGTGATATTTCAGCCGTTTCTGGGTCGATTTTTACCAAATAAAGTTTATTCTGCCATTAAAATTGCATGTTCTCTCAAATTCGACACTCAGTTTTTCATTACCTCACAAAAAAATTGCGATGTGCAGCGCCCTCTCTACCAAAACTAAACTACCCCTTTAAATACCATGTAATATACATGTACTGTCAGCGTCATGTTGTCCATTTGAATGAAGTTCATCCCTGATAATCACATCTTTTTATACACGATGTTTCTTCCTCATACAATACTCAACATTCTCTCCCTCACCCCCCCCCCCCCCCCCCCCCCTTTCAACAATCAACCAATAAAACTTATAAACCAATCCATCTGCCCGTCCATCAATCAATCAAATCAATCAATCAATAAAATAAATCAAAACTTACCCATTGTCTTTTCCGTGTGGTGAAATTCTTCCACACAAGAAGATGAAGCTGCCTCCAAAATCCCATTTCTATAATTTCTCAAGGATATACTGTATTGCACTGAATTAAAAGCAGCAACAGCAGCAATTGCTTGTTGAATACACTTGAAGTTACATGAGCATGTCCACATGTAGCTGGATTAGCGTAAAAGTTTGTTATTCAGTCACATTTCATGTCGCTTTGTTATTGTACACCAAAGGCGATTAGTAATCCCCGTTGTATAGGAAGATCAATTGCACATTTTACTCTTTTGTCTTGAAATGTCTCCTTGCTCCTTCCATGCGACTTTCTGCAAATAGAAATATAAGGAAAAAGGAAAAATCATCAAAAATGCATAAAGATTTTTTTCTTCTTATTTGTTTCAAATAAATTATAAGGAAAACAAATCATGATGCAATGCCTATTTTTAACATCTATACCATTTTCAAATGGTAAAATCTGTTGTAAAAATTGTTCATGTTGTATTCAAAAGTGTAACACTACCAAGGAGGTACATGTATAGAAAAAGTTTACTTAACTTGTACACAGGATTTACATACATGTAGGTTTTATGAACAAATCCTTATCTCGCGGAAATGGGTTTTCCCACTATAGTATCTCAGATTACTTGAAGTCCGGATGTTTACTCATTGCCTACTTGCAAAAGTACAGTAGACATACCAAATTAAAACTACCAAGGCCACATCAGAAGAAGAAGAAGAAGAAAAAATACAGGATCTTCTTCAATTTCAGTTTTAATTGAATTTAATTGAATTGAATTGAAAAGTTTCATTTCATTTAATTGTGCACAGTTGGAAGAAAAGGAATTGTAGTGTTTTGTTCTGCTTATTCAAGGTCTAATTAAATTTGTGCTGTGGCAAATTAAGGCTTTATATACTGTAGAAAACAAACAATTGAGGGAGTTCTTTCAGGTCATGTTGGCATCCACCATAAGATGTGCCCACAGCATTACTAAAAGATTGGATGCGACAATGGCGTTTCCGTTCTTTTAGTACGGCTGTGGGCACGTCTTGGTAGAGAATGCAAATTTAGGCATACATGCACCTTTTGTACTAACTCTAGAGAACGCTAGCGCTAAGCGCTAGCGTTCTAGATCCAGCTCATACCTTACCGAAAATGAACATTTTGTGTGCAGTCTAATTGAGCTTAAAATTATACATATGTACGGTACTTACCCCCCCCCCCCGATATATAATCCAATATGTGATCCAACTGTCCGGTGCATTAAAATTATGATTTTTCCCTCCATTCCGCTAAAAATCAGTGATGTATGCGCCTCCTCGACTTCTCTCTGTGTGTAAGCGCGACTCCGAACAGATTTTGAACGACAGATGATAGCGATGGCCGCCGATGCGAACGGCGCTTGCGATACACATGTACGCGCGGTATAGCATATATATTCATGTGTATCGCATGGCGCCGTTCGCATTGGCAGCCATCGCGATCATCTGTCGTTCGAAATTGTGCTAACACACGGAGAGAAGTCGAGGAGGCGCATAAATCACTGATTTTTAGCGGAATGGAGGGAAAAATCATAATTTTAATGCACCGGACAGTTGGATCACATATTGGATTATATATCGGGGTAATTACCGTATCATATGTATAATTTTAAGCTCAATTAGACTGCACACAAAATGTTCATTTTCGGTAAGGTATGAGCTGGATCTAGAACGCGCTTCGCGCTTGCGTTCTCTAGGGCAGATGATGCGGTTCGCGGCCATGCGCCAATTCGCGGCAGGTACAGCGATCGCGCTTCGATTGAACAGCGGAAAATCACGATACGGCAAATTGAATGTATGTATGTCATACACAAAATTATGCTCTTTCATCTCGTACCCACGACATTCCCGACCAGCCCGCTGGAACAGGGCAATTTGAGGTTGACTGTCACGAACCGAGCAGAAACATAACAACTGCGCGAGCTGCTAACTGGTAAGTTAAGGGTCATGGACTTACCTAGACCTTTCTTATTACATGAATTTTCGTTTGAGACGTCTAATTTTGAAGTTGAATGGTAGAATTTGAGATGGTGAACGATATAAGACACTGTGAACTTGAAAATAAAAAGCGAATCGGTCAATTACGGGGCGGCCGCGATCGGGGTATCTATATCGACTGCGTAACCTGGTTCGCGGCCGGGGGAATTCCCACACAGAACAGCATGTACGCACACGCATTGAGCGTGCATGCAGGTCACATGGCGGCTGTGGACCTAGTCAATAATCTAGACCCTCGAAAGTGCCGCCTATACATCATTGATCGCTGCCAGTCGAGAATCGCTGCCCAGTCGATCGACATTTGTGCAGACCTTCCTCGTTGTGCATATCTCTCTCGTAAGTGGCGCTATATATTTGCCAGTGAGGACTAGATCCTTGTCTACTGTGGACCCGGAATTTTCTTGAAGCTTTCATAATTCTGCTCCCGTATTATTTGTTAGACTCATCCACTAGTGATCACAGGGTTTTATTACGCTAAAATCCCTTCATTATGTATATTATGGAACCCATCAATCAAGGAATTAAACCTTTTCTACCCCCACAATAATAACCATCTCATCATAACGATCGAGTCATTATTTCTCAAACACGGTCGTGGGTACTAAAATGAAGCCGATATGATCTGAATAACTATAATCGAGAATCATAAGAGAGACGCCAGCAAAGTTTGGAAGGGGAAGGGGATATAATTCCTCTCTTGGCAAATCCCAATCCGTACAAATAAATAAAGAAGCACAAATTCATTTTACATTTTTGAAAAGGACTTTCCTGTGCTTCTTGTGAGAAAATAAAACGTAACCCCTTGTAGTGGTGCCGGGGGGTGGGGGGGGGGGGGGGGGGGGGGGGGGGTCAGGGATGGGAAACAAGGGTGCATTTTTGTAGATTATCATGCATGTCCCTAAATTATTATTTAGGACCAAGTGTTCCACAAAATATTTCAAAATGGAATTACATTTTTTTACGGTAACACCTTTTTCGTAAGTTCTTTATTTTTGTTTCGCCAAATATTTAGGTGACTTCGATGGAGAAGGACGCAGAGCTATACTCGGCACTGTTCAAGGCGGTTCATGGCTTGCTCAGATCTGGTCGGATACTTCAACTTGTCAATTGTATTATAAAGGTGTCTTCATGAATTGTTTATCAACGAAGTCATTAATTGTCGCATTGTATTTACTTAATTCATGCCTAGATCTTCGTATGATTATCAAGTTCTAATTAAGAATTCAAAATGTTGATTATAAATAATTATTTCAGCGCAGTAGAGTATTATATAACAGAGTGATGTGATTTTCATAAGCATAATCATATGAATTATTTGTTTTGTATACATTATACTAGTAGCTGCGCTATAACAATGTTCATATTATTATTATCATTTATATGACAAATGCATGGAAAATTACACCACTGTTAAAAACTTCTCACTAGCATTAATTATCGCCATAACTTTCACTACTAATTTGCAGTTTCGTTTTTGCAGTGTATAAAACAGAGTGATGTAATTTTCATAAGCATATAATTTTATTTATTATTTGTTTTGTATTTATAAACACGCAAGAAAAGGGGTACTTAATTTAACTTAATTACATTTGTGTCCCATCTAGCTTGTTAAGAGCAAGCCCTTGTTATACAAGAAGATTCGTACGAAGGATCCCATTTCTACTTGAAAGGAAATTTGTTTTGATACAAACGTATTTTACATGTGTTACATTGTAATTTAGTATATTTGCTTATATACATGTACATTTATTTTAACCGATATACATGTATTTGTTTGTCAAATATTTAGTTAGACATAAATATAATAGCGTACATGCCACTATGTTACTCACAACAGCCGTTATTTAATAATATGTACATGAGGTTTTAAATTATGTTACCTTCAATTTGAAATTTAATAATATGTACATGAGGTTTTAAATTATGTTACCTTCAATTTGAAATCCCACGAATGATTAGGCGATGCATGTTCACATTTGTGGATCTCTGTTTTTTTTCTTTTCGACGCACAAAAATGTGAAAACCTTTTGTGAAATTGACTTAGACCAAAGACCGTGTCTGTTCCATTATATATGTAGCCTATACGGGTGCTGCTCGATTATTCCGAAGTTTCGTTATTCCGAATGATTATTATTCCAATCACATTGATGTCACATACATGGGGGTTCGTTAATCCGAAAATGAATTAGGGTTCGTTTATCATCCGAATATTTGTTGCATTAATCCGAAGGTTCACTTATCAAAGGTTTATAATTCGGACGGTTCGTTAATCCGAATGTTCGTTTAACTTTTGAAAATGAAATAGGGTAATCAGAAATTGAAATGAGGTTTGTTAATCTAAAAATGAAACAGAGTTCGTTAACAATTTCAATTTCAGTTTATTGAACCTCATCGCATTTTCGGACTAACGAATCTCCGTGATTTTATTTTATGGAGTAACCAACCCTTTTTCATTTTCATATCAACGAATTGTCGGCATAATTATATCTACCCCCGCGGTTTCATTCTCGGGAAAATTTATATATTTTTCCACATTTTATAAAAAACAACAATATAAAACAAAGAATATCAAAATGTGTGCGTGTGTGTGTGCGTGTGTGTACGGGTGGGGGGGGGGGGGGGGGGGGGGGTAAATAGAGGCCAATGCGGCCTAATATCACAGGTGTATGAAATGTATATTAAAAATATTTATTATGATTGCAAAGACCAAAAGGCCAAACAAAAATCATGACAAACTGCATTGTACAAAACGGGAAAATAGTGAATTATGAATCTTTCTTATTGCAGTGCAACTACATGTATTATAAAGTAATTATACTTTTTTTTAAATTTCTAAGTGGGGCAATTTTGGATTTGAGTCTCAAGACTATTCCATAACGAGCTGTACCTCATTATTTTGCTGAATATAATAATACTCGACAACGGCATATAATATAAGTAACCAAAAGAACAATATATCAAACATATTTCGAATCGAATTTGAAAAGAAAGGAAAGGGAGAGAATGCAGAATTTCGATATCGTAAGCAGAGCTTGAAATGATACCGGCATTACAGAAGGAGGAGAGGATACAGGAAAAAAGAGAGGGTGAGGATTAGAGTAATATTCACGTTGTAATGATAATAACAATTAATGGTTGATACAAATCATGACAATTAGCATGAATACTAAAGATATAATGGGCAATATATATATATATATATATACCTTTCATGAAAGTTCGTTTATCAAAGGCCTTTATATTTTATAATTCCGACAGTGCGTTAATCCGAATGTTCGTTTTCCGAAAACGAAATGAGGTTTGTCAATATGAAATGAAACAAGAGTTCGTTAAAAATTTCATTTTCGGTATAACGAACCTCAATGCATTTTTGGACAATACATTTCATGTACTTCATCATTAGCCGAATATATATATGGAAAACAATATTGGTAGTAATACATATTATACGATGACAAAAATAACAATGAAAACATCTTAGCAATATGATAATTATTAATATAAAAAGTAGGCCTACTTCATAAGTGAATAAATATAAATAACCAAAACAAAAGAACAATTTATCAAACATATTTTTTCGATTCGAATTTGAAAAGAAAGAAAAGGGGGAATGCAGAAGACCGATATCATAAGCAGGCCTTACTGAACGAGGGACGATACAGGAAGAAATAGAGGGTGAGGATTGGAGTAATATTCATGTTATAATGATAATACAAATTAATGGTTGATAACAAAATTATGACTGTTTGCAACAGTCATTAATGCAATATACTTTCACGATTCTTGTTATATGATACAAAGTTATTCACTTTGAATTAAAATAATTTTCCTTGGAATATAATCTATTTTTCTCGTCGATAATCGACATACAACCCACATGAAAATACAAATCATTATTAGAGAGTAAAGTAAAGTTGAAAAAGTTACTAAAAATGAAAGGAGTAGATAAGGTGCAACGGCGGGGTGCAGGGAAGAAGTGTTGGGCAAACACTGTGAGAAATAATGTTCCTGTCCAAAGCCTGTGTCAGTCCCCAAACATATATTTCCCGTGTATGCCCCCAACACCCCCACCCCCCTCCCCCCCCCCCCCCCCCCCAAAAAAAAAAAACACACGGTGATCAATATGACTACAAGTACAACAATTATCTAAGACTGAAAATTATAACATTTTCAACAAGGGATTTAGGGAAGGCACAATTATTGCCCATCTACTCCTCAGTCTACAGCTGGTTGTGGAGCACTCAAAATATAGTATTTTAATATGATATCCGTAATATAATATTAATTTACGGAAACAAAATACAATTTTGATTTAAATAAATATAATTCAATGCAAACACAATTCTATACGGCCAAAAGAGGGCGACAAACATCGAATCGACATCGTAGGCTTGTCATGAGATATGACGCACATCATCGCCAGATCGTTGAGATTGACGTTTCAATTATCATCAACCTGTGAAAACAAAACAAAATAACATTGTAAAATTACCAAAATCATCAAAAATATAAACCAAAGGATATAATCATCATGACAAAAAAGGTGTTTTCAACTTTTCAAGCTCGAAAACAACTTCGGCATTCCCGTAATTCGCGTTTGCCGCTTCGCTGCTAGCGAGCGACTAGCGCGCACGGCCGCGAACCGGAGCGACCCGGCCGCGAACCGGGACTAGGAAAGCCATTCGCGGCAGCGGTCAAATTATACTTTTTTGTCGGAACGATGTCTTCGTTTTCAATATCCAGGTAAGTGAGTATCTGACCTATAATTTGATACCAATAAGTATTTTGTTAGCGCGCGTGATTTTTATTTTGCCGACGGAAACCCTTAACCGGCCGCGAACCGCATCATCTGCTCTAGAGTTACTTTTATACAAGCTCATCTATGAATAGACATTTTATTGACTCATTTTTTTCTTGCCAAATTTTGCAACGACGGACATTATTGGCAATTTATTGCAACTTTGTTGTTGGCAATTAGAAAAAATGGACGCTCTGAACGATTTTTCCATGGATAGACATTTGTCATACATGGTAGTGGTCTGCATTGGAGTGTAAAATGCAGCCGCAGACCGACGGTATGTGTCCTACACTGGGCCCTGTACTAGGTCACTCAACCATACAAATGTAATACAAGTAATACTGTTTTAATAGAGGCCCTAAAATGACAGATTTAGTGGTCTAGCATCATGTAACATTCATCTTAATAATATTTTTAAACAAATGTATGTTCTTCATAGCACATGCTGCATCTACGTTGTAAATGGTCATACGATATCGGTATGGTTAATAGATGAACCTCCTTGGATCATGGATGAACACACCACTCATTCAAGTGCACGTGAAACTGAAAGCGCATGCAAGCAAGACAATGCAATAATATGGACATCAACAAACGAAACTCTGTCTCAGCACAAACTCAAAGACAAAGCTAAGTCAAACCCCAAACGACATCCACTTCATTCACGTCACATTCGAGCACTTACCTTCGTTTGCTTGGATCAGGAAAACATCCGTTCATAAAAATGCTTCCATTCAATAGTAAATCCACATTATTTTACCGCATAAATACCTCGACGTCCTGTTTGCAGTCGTGGATAATTATTTCGTGTGCTTACGCAATTTGGATTCCTCACGAATCGCCGTCTTTTCTCCGTGCATGGAGCCAGCGCCAGCAGCTGTGCGTTTGCGGTGATGATGCATGGGGAAAACCACAACGACCGGCTGATCGTTGTAAACATTATAACATTCTTGACAAGAGATGGCGACATTTTTCAAAGTACACACAGAAATACAATATAAATACGCTCGTCAGAAAACTTGTCGATTTTTAAATACCGATGAATTGTAACGAGTTTGTTTTATTATAATAATTGTGTTATGTTCTTTATCGTCTTGAATTTTGTTGTTGTTTTTGTCAAGGAAGAGAGAAGGAGGGGGGATGTAAGTACCCAATATTTCTCATGTTTTCTGCACTGGTGTTGAACGGAATCACAAGTTGGATGTTGTTGCTGATAATGACGAATAACCAATGACGATGATGAAGATGGGGATTGACGATCACGACGACACGATGATGATAACGATGATTATGATGACGATGATTACGTTGGTGATGATGATTAGGAGGATGATAACAAAGATTATGATGACAATGCTTACGTTGGTGATGATGATTACGATGATAATGATGACGATGATGATGTTGATAATGATGATGATGATGATGATGATGATGATGATGATGACGATGATGACGATGATGACGATGATGATGATGATGATGATGATGATGATGATGATGATGATGACGTTGATGGCGATGATGATGATGATGATGAAAATGATGATAATGGTGATAATAATGATGATTATGATGATTATGATTATGATGATTCTAGCGTGGACATAGGCCTACTCTTAGTTGTCTTCCTTAAGTTTTTAAGCCATTTGAATGTTTGTCGTTATGCAATTGGGATTATAAACTCCACTGGAATCACGTTGTAAAGAGGTCATCCCAAGACCCTTGATATAACAAGGCTCCACTGTATTAGATTCATTCACTCTAAAAACACCCGGGTCAGAATTGACCCGGAAAAGAGTCCGTTGGGGCCACACTCCGTTCAGGGTCAAAAAATGACCCGAAATAGAGTCATGAAGACCCGGAATGGGGTCACATCTGACCCCATTCCGAGTCATTTTTTGACCCGGAATGGAGTGTGGCCCCAACGGACTCTTTTCCGGGTCAGTCTGACCCGGGTGTTTTTAGAGTGTTCTATATTAGATTATTCGTTTGTTTGTTTGGTTTGTTTGTTTTTTTGTTTTTTTTTCATTTAAGTTGCCTACAAGGAGGTAAGTGCTATTTTTTGTATCCATTATGATTTACTCTTTTCATCAATCTGATCAAAATGATCCAATTATAAGTAAAGCAATCCTTCACTTTCACTAGCTGAATCCATTCAGTATTTTCGGTAAATCATACATCCCATACTGCGTTCACCCAGCTTATTATGTTTATTATCAAATGTGTCAGGGGTGTCATCATGATTAAGTTCTATTGCAAAAATATTCGATTGGTATAAAAGTGCCTTTGCAGGTGGAAATAACTCTTTATACTCCGTTCTTAAATTATCGAACGATTATTTCATAAATATAATTCAAATTAATATTTGAAGTTAAATAGCTAAAGTCCTTCCCGTGCCAATTTGGCACATATGGCGGCGCCTATCTCCGATTCATTCGCCCTAGGCCACACATAAGTAGGCCTATACTAAGTAGTGTAAGCTACATAATGGGGCTAGTCACACTTTAAACCGAGCATGGTGTGATTAGAGTGTTAAGCCCGTCGCAGACAGAGCCGACTCGACCCGATCCGACTGGTTTCAATCAGGCTAGAGTAGGGCCCGGTCGGTCGGAGCCGATTCATCGTGTTGAATCGGCCCCGACTGGCATCCGACTGTCTCTCGTCTGGCAAAATGTGTGTCGCGAGGCACTGAAAACTGAGCCAATCCAAGTGAAAACCAGTCGGATCGGGTCGAGTCGGCTCTGTCTGCAGAGGGCTTTAGCGTGTCCGCCTCATGCAAGGGAGGTCCCGGGTTCGAACCCTCATCGGGACATACCAAGGACTTTAAAAATGGTACCTCCTGCCTTCTAGCCAGGCGCTCGGCATTTATAGAATGGAGAAGGGAAAGTTAAAAGATATAACCTATTCAGTAATTCATCTTCAGTTTGCCCCTCGACTCACTGATTAATTCATAATGCATGCCAACACACATCCATAGACCACACAATCATGCTCATACTAATTGGAGTACAATACAATAAAGCAAAATATATGACACCCAAAGTTGTACTATCTACAATGTTATTTACATTTATTTACATCAATCAATCAATCAGTTATCATAATTTTTTCAGATGAATTTGGCCAACATTCTCCACCAAAATGATTTCTGGTCTGCCCGGATTTTGACGATATTCTTCAAGATTGTGTTGAGTTCGGGTCTTTTGCTGGCTTCTTTGGCCATACATTGTTCTCCAAGGTCACCCAGCTTTGAAATGGCAGAGGCGGTTGGATCTGTAATGAAAGTAAACAAGAGGGGAACAAAAGAAAGAGATGCGATTACAATTATAATTTATATAGGAGATAGCAAAGGAAAAACAATTAAATGACAGCAATGGAGAAAGAAACAAAATGGAAAGTGAATGAAAATGAAGACGTGTAATAATTCGTAGTTGTTATAAGGATGGCCTTTAATTCGTTCGAGCTTATCTATTTAATCAATTGCATATCCTTTTATTTGATCATCGTAATAAAATTGATTTAAGCCTGACTGAATGCACTCTGTTAGTTTGGTATCAACTTGTGTGGAATTGAAATGTTCATGATAAGAATATAATAGTATAACGTGATTTCCAGAGCGGCTACGCTGAATAACAGTTAGCTACGACCAGTACTGGCTAGTGGCTACGACTACTAACAAGTTACCTTCAACACGCTGTTCTATGTCGAGGAATATCCTGCCAAGAGAGAAGACATCCGAGGCATGTCGGTTTGCCATCCAGGATAACCTCTGGGGCCAGATAGTCCGCCTGGTGTCCCAACAGGTAGGCAACCCGGATGTCCTCTGGAAGCCTCGGCAACCTCATCGGCGTCTCGATAGTGCTAGCTAGCCCGAAATCGATGATGACAGCCTGGTGTCGACGACGTCCGTCTTGGCGCTTCAGAAGGATGTTGTCAGACTTAAGATCGTTGTGAAGAATGCCGTGGTCGTGGAGCACCAACAGCCCGCGCACGATGTCCTCTGCAATTCCGAGTGCCTTCCTCGCGGACAGGACCGGCGGGTTGAGGAGGGAAACACTATTGGCGGTATTCTCATCTCCGACGAACTCCACAGCCAGACAGATGTCGTTGCCCATGTCGAGTGTGCCCCAGAATGTCGGAAAGAAGGGTAGTCCGGAAACCAACTGGTGGATGAAGGCCTCCTTGGTTGAACGAGCTCTGGTACTCTTGAGCTCGTCGACCATCTCTCCCGGCGAGGCGTGGTTGTCCGATCTAAACGGTTGCTTGATGGCGAGTGCTGTGTTTGTTTGGGCGTGGCGAGCTATCAGAACTCTCCCGTAACTCCCGCTGCCGATTTCAAACAGACCGCTCAGCCCCTGAAAGCGTGAAAGAGAAAGAACGATGGCAATACAATTTTATTTGGAAAATGTAAAGCAGAATGAATGAAAAAACATTAAATCCGTTATTAAATTGTGTGGTAATGAATTTAATTATACAAGAAAAATTGTAGCCGAACACTGCAATTACATGTATTTATATTTTGGGCCTAATTTTGAAAGAAGGCCATGGATTTCTGCATGTATTGGCAATAAATATACGTTCACTATGTTTTTGCGACAGTAAATATAACACAAATAATTTTGGAATCAGTTAATTTAAGGATGAAATGCTGAACTGATAAGCCATACCTGAACTGACCAGCCCATGTCAAACGTCTTCAGGTCTTTGAGGCTCAGAGATGGACACACGATTTTTGGCGCCAAAAGATCGATGACGGCCTCATCAATTCTCTTCAGTACCGTCTCACCAGATTGTGGAGGAGATAAACCTGATGGTTCGGCAGAATGCACCACCTGTGTTTTGAAAGATACAAGTGAGAGATTAAATTAAATAGGCAGAAACCTATTTTCAACATTAGCCGAAAATATAATTGGCTCAAACATGTCAAGGATTGTTAATTTACAAAATAAACGTCTTTGCCTTCAAACTGATAACTGTAATATTTAAAATAAATTTTCATGAAATAATTTTGAATTGGGCTCAATAATATCAAATATTTAAAAAACACAAATATTTTATTTACTAGGCATGATCACCAGATAAGCCAAATTGTATGTTTTCCCGAGTAGTATTCGTATATGCTTGTTATTTGTATCATATGATTCTGAACCTTATTCCCACTTTGACAAAAAGCGAAAAGTTTATTTCAATCTGGTATATAATTTTATATAATAGAGTAGTTTTGTAGGTATACTTCCAGATAATCATGACCCTTAAGTAGTACAATTTAACACCTGACAGGTGGTATACAAGGTATAGATTTTGTTTTGTGAAGCACCTTTAAAATGTATATGATACTGTTTTTGACGGACATGACATTACATTTAAAAATGCACAAGTAGAAAGACATTTACCTGAGCACAATCACCCCGTTCAAATAGCACTCCTTCATCTTCAAGTCCGATACTTCCACGGCCACTGAGGCTCTGGTCAAGTGGTATGGTCATCTCGGTCTCTGGGTCCGGAGCCTGAAGTTCTTCCAAAGGCCCAAATGAAGATGGTGAAGATGGGTTGGCTGCAGCAGCACCAGAGGCGCTACATCCACTGCCACTGAAGATCTGGTCGAGTGGTGCGGGCACCTGTTCCTCACTCCCTGGATCCGGGACCGGAAGTCCTCCTGTTGGCCCAAGTGAAGGTGGTGAAGATGGGTCGGTTGCAGCACCAACAGAGGCAAGAGCCTGTGCAATTTCTGCTGCATGGTCTGGTGCCCTTCCGCGCTTCCGGCGAACCCGGCGTGACTGAGGACTCGTGATGTTTGTCGCGATGCTGACTTGCTCTGGCTCAACAGAAGCAGATGTAGGCGTCTCGTGAACGTCATCCACCCTCTGCTTGTTTTGCATCCGTTCACTAGCTGCATCATCATTAGCAGCAGGAGCATCATCAGCAGCAGCAGCATCAACATCAGAAGCAGAAGCAGCAGCAACTACTGGAACATGGACGGGTAAGCTTCCGCACATTTCCTCCTCGTCTACCGTAGATGTAGAAGTAGCAGCGGGATTCAGCCTGGCTGAATGTAGTGCCAATGCTTGGAGAATCTCTGTAGAATGGCTCGCAGCGTCACCACGCCTGGGACGACTTGGTCTTGATGCCATCTTGGAGACTCCCTGTGTAGTCTGCTTGGTGTGCCTTTGGTCAACTTCAACAGCAGCATCTTTGGGTACATCAGCACGCATGCTTCCACCAGCCACCTCATCTGCGGTAGTAGATGACTTTGTGGTAAAGGTTGACTGGTTGGCAGCATGAATCGCCAAGGCCTCAAGAATCTCAGCCGTGTGTCTTGAGGCGTCACCGCGCCTAAGGCGTTGCTTTCTCTGTGCAATCCTCCTGACTCTTCGGGCTCGCTGAGCGGCGAAGTCACCATGGTCTGTGATAAGATACGGGGTGCTCACGATACCGTTGACTGCCATGACTGATTTGATACAATGTGAGAGAGATATAAAAGTGGATGAGTATGGATTGACATAATATTACAGAAAGATATATATATATATTTAAGCAAAGGTCTGCATCGGCGACAAAAATGACAGAGAACAAACTTCATTAACAATACCAACATGACAAATAGGAAACATGTTTTTCCAAGATACAGTAATGTTGATGAAAAAGAGATAGACGTTGAGCAATATTTTTTAAATAGAATTATTGCCGTACAGTATGTTATAAACTGACGTTTTAAATATTTACTCTGGCTGGTTGTGGAGGACTAATACAAATTGTTCATTACGCTATTCTAATCAAATAATATAGATTTAGTTTTTATTACAGAAGCAGTCCTATTATTTTGTTTGGATTCTATTATGTTCAGTCCTATATTTTTGACATTATTATGTTGGAGAGGATTTTTGTATTACAATGTTAGGAAGCGATTTAAACCTGTTTAAAACATATCATTTCATTAATACATAATGAACACGCATTTATTTTAAAAATCAAACATGATAACGTTAAATAATAACGAAATGTACAATTTTATTGTATATGAAGGCAATCTTTATGCTGTGTTTTTTTATAATGTAAACGTTGTAATTTCTATCTGATACAGGGCCCTCTTGTAAAGCAGGCCTTTGTGGCACTGAACGGGGCTACCCTGTGTTTTTCTTATAAGAAGACTGAATTAATACATAAATAAATAAAATAAATAATAGTTTAAAGTTATTCTGATAACTAAATTTCCTTTTTTTGTCTTGTCTTACTCTACACACACACTGCTTCTAATTATTTTCTTCTGTCTTGTAACTTGTATTTTTGTAATTTGTGCATATATAGTTGTTGTATTTTACATTGTATTATGCTTTTTGGTCGAATAAATAATAATAATAATACAGTTCGTAAATCGTTTATGGTAAAATCTAAGGATTCCTCATTTCTTTTCATTCGTTCTTTTAATAGAAAATAAATCAGAAAAATTTATGGAAAATCTACTCACCTGGTATACAGACAGACAACAATTTGTCCAGAATATCAGAAATCGATCGATGAATATAGATCGGGCCTACGCTGAAAGTAATTTCAGAGGCTAGAGAGAAACTCTCGATATTGCTTCGATCAAAAAGCAAAAAGGGTTATGATTAACTGATAAAAGAATAATCGCAGTATTTATAGTATTCTTTGTTGACATAACGCTTAGTTTCTATGACACTCGCTCACTTCTCGCACTTTGAACCAATCACAATGCAGATTGTACGCGAACGCGCCAAAAGTTTTTGTGACGTAACAATGGGCGATCTGAATTTTTCTTTCTTGCTTGCAAAGCATTGTTTGAAGGGCGCATGACGTAACAATACGTGAACTATATACAAGTTCGAGAGTCTTTGGCTGGATGTGAAAAATACCAACGAATTGGCTCCGCTAGGGCAACACTCCGGCAAGAGTTAGCCCATAAAGTCACAATTAGTAAATGTCCAAGTAAGTATTTAACAATTTAGCAGGTTAGTTATTCCACACTCGTCATCAGCAGCCAGGGTGTGGTTGATAATAAAAAGTATAGAAGAAAATTTGTTTCTGAAGCAGATGTAAGCGAATTTACATCTGCTCCTGGCCGTACAAATCTTCAAACTAACCTGTAATTGAAATGTCTGCGTTGATAAAAGAGAATGCGCGCATCTCTCATCTCCATGACGACACACGATGAGCTGCGGTAGTCATGTGGCCTGGCGCGCATCCATTATGACGTAATCAGCATTAGGCATGGGGCAAAGCCCAAGCCGTTGAATGCCTTTGTATCCACAGATGGAAGCTTGATTTCTCTGCTACGTTGCAGGCTAATCTCTCCAGAGCTTTTCCCGATGAACGTCGGATCCCTAGCCGGAAGAGAGAAGGAAGGAGGGAATTAGAGGCAAAACCCCTGCAACCAACCTCTACCGGCCACACTGAAGCAGTCCAGCCAGCATCCTCGCAACTGAGTTGAAGTTCCTCGTACTTTCTCTGCTTCCTCTCGTGAGCGCCTTGCATGTTCCCCTCGTCACAAACAGTTAGTTCTAGCATGACCACATATTTCTTCTGTCTTGAGAAGATCACGATGCCGGGACGAAGATTTGTGACTGCAATCTCTTCTGGGAAGACTAGTCTTGTGCGTAGGTCAGACAGCAACTTCCAGTCCCTCGCCGACGACAAAAGACCAGTTGGTTTCCGATGAGTCGCCAAAAGTTGTTGTGACGTAACAATGGGCGATCTGAATTTTTCTTTCTTGCTTGCAAAGCATTGTTTGAAGGGCGCATGACGTAACAATACGTGAACTATATACAAGTTCGAGAGTCTTTGGCTGGATGGAATTACTGTACCTCACAAATTAGATTTAATTTGGAGTATGTTTATTACAATTTTAACCGTATTATGACGCCAATATGTATAACATGGTTAGGTCTTTATTTTATTAAGTACATTCAAAAGAAATTGACCAGAAATATATGAAATAAATGAAAATGAGCATAGAAAGCTGGACTTCGCTATGTTCGCGGGGAATCGGACCCGAGACCCCCGGATTGCAAGATCTGGGCCCTGTAACATAAAACTCTTGTTTGCGATTGATTGCTAATAGCGATCAATTGCTAGCTGCAATTGATCGCTATCTCATATGGGAAAACCGTAACATAAACATCCTTTGCGATCAATTGCATTTAGCAATTGATCGCAAAAGATTGGAGCGGGAAATCGAGCATCGCAAGGGTCTAGATCGTAGACTAGCCTAAATGACGTCATTATCCGATAAAGTCATGCGCAGAAATGTTGTGCGACGATTTTCCGGATTTCAGGTGAGTAATTTTTCCCATCCTATTATATTCGAAAAAGTGTGTTTATAGCCGTTTTTCACGGATTATTGGTTACTAATGTCAATATATACTCATACAGAAAGACGAGGAGTAACTGGATATCTATTTCATAAAATTACATTCCACTTTTGAGTGGTTGATTGCGATGATGTTAGTCACGTAAATCCAAACTTCAGTATACCCTCTTCCTCTTACTCGGTACGCCAGAGTTCCGGCCGCAGACTGCATCGTTTTCCGCTGGCCGCACAGTTTTGTCCCGACCTGTTGCGGCTCTGATTAATGCAGTTTTGTTATCGGCCCTCGGGTCTTAAATCATTTTAAACTCATGATCAACATTGATTTGATTTTCGCATTACTCACTGAACTTGTTTGTGATAATCCCTTGATGGTCTGTCGTAACATTTTTGTCAAAGTGTCTGCCATTTTGTCTCAACATTCAAAGTTATGTGTTGCTAGCACGATATCGATATCAATTATTCAATAATAAAAATTGTTCTTGAATCTTGGCAAAACATTTATCTTCTGATATTTAATATAGCGTTTACCAAACAAACATTGTTACATTGATATCATTATCGGAATGACGTTTACAAATAATCTGAATTTAAATGTTAAATCGGCTTTGGTACCGTAAGTGTAAATTCCCCAAGCAGCTTTTGCAGGATTACCCTGAAAAATCACACGCTCGATGTCAACAAATGTTCATGTCCGGTTTGTTACAAACACAACATTTGGGATGGAGTAATGGCTCTAATTTCAGGTCATTTACACCCTGATTCAGCGTGACTGCAATGTGTTTATACAATTCAGTTATTAAATTAAAGGTTTACAATTTTTGAGGTTGATAAAATGTTTTAGTGAATTTGTTGACGCAGCACTAGCTAATCTGACATCCTACTACTTACAGTGCAGATGGTGAGACAATTTACTTCATGGTTTCGTGGACATGACACAAATAGAAATAAGATGATTGCTATGTTATGTTTCAAATTTCAATGGTGCTAGTAATTTTAAATGTAGTATGTAAAGTATGTAAGTAGTATGTAAGTATGTAAAGATGAATAACAAAAGCACAAAGTGACAAATATATCATTTGATTTTGATTTTTTCTGAGCACTCTATATAGTAATTTATAACTATATGCTGTTCCTTAGCTCTGTGTGAATTTGATATCTAATTATCTATTTCTTTGTTGTTGGGTTTTTTTTTTCAGTCTGGAAGAACAAGACCACTGAACGCTTGATGTCCTGACTAGGAACTGATCAGCCGGTCTCATAAAACAGAACAGAGCCATACTTTTTGGAGAGCTTGGCACTGCTCCTGCAAAGACCAAGGTATGTTAAGAAATTGAGTGAAAAGTCTGATGTTTCAAAATCATTTCAAACACGTACAAAAAAACAATAAAAAAATCATCTGAATACTATTACCGGCATGATGAACACTGTCAGCATGCAGCATCATGAAATAAATTAAGGTCATAATTTGATGTTGGGTGTAATAATGAATTAAAACGGCTAAATGATTGTTTTCATACATGTAGGCAATTTATGGGCCAAATTCTCATTAGCCAAGCCTCCACACTAACTTTTTTCTCTACTTGCCCATTTGGGCAAGTAAACTAATAAATGTTCAAATTTTACTTGCCAAAACACAAAATGTACTTGCCCGCTTACTTCTATATAGATCTACATGACTTGTAAGGAATAACATTCTACTCTCGCAGCTGAAGAGAAATTTTAAGTTGCCTGTTATGGGCAATTCCATGGTAACTCGCGTTACACTTAACCGTACATTGACTACTTTGATGTGCTGTAACTCTATTATTTTATAGAACTGTAGGCTGATTTTATCACCAAGGATTAAGTAGATCTGTGAACTAACTAGAAAACACAAAAAAGAATGACAGAGCTGCCTTTAGGAAACTTTGCGGAAGAATCCTGTTCGGTAACTCGCGTTACAAAAAAAAAGACATGGCCAAAATTCAGTACCCACTAAATTGTGAAAAGCACCATTTAAATTTTAATCCTAGTCAAATATTTTGTGTGCTAATTTGACATTTGTATGTGTCCTATGAGTTAGTATTGAAAAAATTTCCAAACAATTTGGGAATAAATTGTAGGATGCAGAAACATCGGTAACTCGCGTTACGGTAACTCGCGTTACGGTTTGTCCGGAGGTTTTGATTCCTAAAAAAATATACTTTAGAGCACTCAAAAGACTGAAATTTTAATCTGAAAAGGTACTGTGATTATCAGTCATCCAATTTGGTGCCTTAAATAATAAAAATGCCAGAAAATATAGAAAATATAAAGATTTTCCTGAAATTTGCACAGGGTAGTCCCATATGTGGAGTTTCATGTATGGTTTCTGTTTCTCCCATAAGGAGACACCCGAGAATCAAAAAATTCATGTGAACTGAAAGATATAATTATAGGATCATGTTTTATGAAAAAATAATCCAGAAAAAATTAATAGGATTTGAAATAGAGCCAATTGTTTTTTTCATTTCATGTCCACTTTCCCGTGGAAATGCCCTTATGTCATCGGTGTGTTAACCTACACTGTTTTATGCAATGCCAGACTTACACTTTGCCACCACAGTTTTTGTATAAATTTCTTATTACAAATTTAGTCAGTTCTTTTTAAACTCAGTTTGGACAGTGGAGGTATTTGATTTGAGGTTTCCCCCAAAGATGGGGTCATTCAACAGGCTCATTTACAGCTAATTTGTTGTTATTGTCAGCATTAAAAACAAGTAAATGTTTTTTGTTTGTGAGGCTTGAATATGCTAGTTCAAAACATGGAATTTATTCAGAAAAGGTCCAGTTTTACCGTATCCATGATTTATGATTATTGCTGGTTTGTAGAAGATTTCATCACAAAGGTCATTCAAAGTTGTAAAACTCAATATAATCCTTTCCATATGTTTGATTTTAATTTTCAGTCCAACAGTTGAAGCAGGAGTATGGTAGTGATAGAGGTGGTAGTGACTGAGGAGGTACAGGAGACCGGGGTGAAGTGAGCAGATGCCAAACTGAGGGTCCATAAATATGAAAGAGCTGAATTGGAAACTAGTGAGTGTATGCAACCATTTACTGTACAATTCATGTACATGTAGATGAATTGTAACAAGATTTTTAGGCATTAAATTAAAGCCTTAAAATATGCTGTACTATTAACATTTCTACTAAAAATAAATTCATGCATTTCATACAGATTGTGGTGGCAAGTTACTTTATCGATGCCATACTAAGACTTGGGACGTACCTGCATCCATTATTTTGTTAGATTTTCCATATTCATAGTTCTGGAAGTGCAGGTACAAAATAGAAATCTGATATCCAACCACCACTCTGTAGTTCCTGCGTTGTCCGATGCACAAGGCAGTCATTTCTTTCCAACTGGATCCGTCTCCAGTTAGTGTGCCGATCTCGTTCCAATTCTCAAGTCTGTTGAGTGTTCTGTTGCCAGTTCATTTTAGGCTAACCCCTTTGTCTTCTTCCTGGGAGAGTCCACAATAGGGTTTGGTAGGCCAGGCGGTCAGGGGGACGACGGTCTACATGGCCCAATTAAGGCGCTTTTACAAATTGTTGAGGATACTGCATGTGGGCTGTTTAGAACATTGTCTGATAAATGAGAAAATCGCTACAAATAAAGACTGCCTGTACAATGTGACTCTACAAACAAATGTGTTTAATGCTTTCCTAATTGAGCTAATGAATCCTATTGATCAAATCATCTTGATCGAAGATTTAAAGCGGAAGTATGAATGTCATTGAGCTTTTGAATTTTCATGAATGATACAAATCCAAATTTCATATTCCTTTGTTCTTTTATTTATCCATTTATTTATGTAGGTGGGGACCAAAGCCTCGGAACCATCTTCTATATGAGGGTGTACTTGATGCCATGGCCAAGCAGAGAAAGCATGCATGGATGTGCTGGTCCACTATCTCTGATGAGATGCAGACAGCATTCACAGGTACAGTCACACTTGTGTATTGAGACCACTGAACTGACACACTGAAAATGGACACTAAACAGGTGACCTCTATAAAGAGGTTTTATTTCAACAAAATTATCTACAGGGGATCATTCTTTGTGGTCACTACAGACAGGTTGACTGCTATAGGCAGGTGAACAATAAAGACACATTTAAAAATTTGTTAATAACAACAAATCATTATTTTGAATGCTTCAAGAGTTATGTTTAAATAATAAATTTCCTTTGGTGAAATTTTTCTTATGGATTCTAAACTTGTCTTTGTTTGCTTCGAACAAGTACACACAACAAATGGAGTCCTATTGATATAATAGAGATCACTTACTATCTTTAACAAATGAAAACATTTGTTTGTTCTTGTAGGTGGTGGGGGTTGAGATTTTCAACATTTCCCTCCTCTCTTTACAAACATTACTTTTTTTTGTTTACTTGTATTTTACATACAGAGCTCCACCTCAGAAGATAGTGAAGCAGTCGCCGTATACGGAGTATGTCAACCAGGATCAAAAGGATCATGTCATCACCCATTCATCCATCAGCATCGACAAAAGGACAAACTGTGAAATCATCACCTTCGGCTTCAACCAGAGGACCATCACTGGCATCTAGTGTTAAATTATTCAACAAATAGCAACAAATGTCGTGATTGACTTATAAAAGTAAAGAGGGGGAAATTGAAACTTGCACTTTGAAGATGGGAAATTTCCCTTAAAATGAAGGAGTGCTTCAGTTGAGGGAAATGAATATGTTGCCGAGGCAGCATGTTGATACGGAAAACCAAATACCCATTTAAAACTGTCCTGAATATGTTCCGGCTCGAGTCAAGATGGCGAGTGAATTTTTATAACTAATTGCTACTTATTGACACATCATTCTTTAAAGGGTACCACCACCCAAAAATAATATTCTTATTAAAGAAAGGTAAAATCTTTAGTATTCCATTCCATCAACAAGTTCACAAAAATATGTTTCCAGAAAAAAATAAAATAATTGGAAACGCATCACCATTCTAAAGCATGCGTTCATGCGGTCTGAATTACGCAGACTGCTATGTGTGCGGTGAATTGCAATGTATGCAGAGCAAACGAATCGCCCGGGAATCTATTGTTTACAAGCGTGCACGTGAATAGCATTGGGGCGCACTCGCAAATGGTTGGCCCGTATGGAACCAGGAAATAGCAGTGGTTCCGTAAGTGGTGGAAATTAATTGCTTTGTTTATGAATTACACAACCCTTTGCAAAATGTTAGGTATCTATTTGATATCACAAAACGGTACCAAAACATATAATAATGTGTTGTTCTTTGCCTGGTGGTCCCCTTTAAAGCATGCACCATATATATTCTAGTATGAAACCTTTGACAAATTCAGCTAAAATTCTACTAAATGGAATTCTATTCAAATAATTTAATTTGATGATATTGCTAGCATAATCTTTCCAAGACAATACAAGTTTAAAACACGGGCAAATAATTGTTTTCAATATAAGAGATCAGATAGTGAGGAATAATTTCTGGAAGTTTGATTAGAACTGGTCAAGAAAATAGTTCTTTTGAGCAATTTATTTTTCAAAAGGACTCAAATTGGCAATACACTCTGCTATATTAATGGACTATACATTAGTTTCTGCACAACATACAGTAAGTTTGGAGAACGAAAAACAATGTGTACAAATCATGGTGATTTGCCCACAAAGTTGCTGGTTTGTTGCAAATTTGACTTATACATAATTGTGTAATTCCTAGCCAAATGGGTTCAAACTTTCATAGATTTTTCCTTCTATTTAGTTTATTGTAGTGGAGACAACAACTTGCCTGGGTTTGAAAATGGCAATTTGCAATATGATATAAACAATTCATTTAATTGTAATTTCACTGCAAGAAATTTTGTTCAATATAGTTATTTGTTTTGTATTGGTTTTTTCAGGCAATTAAATTTTCAGGAACAATAATACAAATGCTTAAAGATTTGTTTAATTTTCTTGTGTACAAATTATTGATACCCTTACTAGATATAGATTTTTTAAAAGGCATAATTGTATTAAAAAATACATACATGTATATGGATAATATTTTCATATTTTTTAATCCCCAATTAGTAGGTCAGTAACCTCAGATACAAAGGGTAGCCAGAGTCACATATATACAATCACTTACTTCTTTGTGGATGTTCACAAGTGCTCTGGACATCCGATGAACACACCTTGATGCGGTCATGTGCTCCATCCCATGTGTGGTAGGTAGCTGTGCAGTCCAACATATAACACTGCATATAATTTGTGTGCATTGAGGATCTGCAGCTACCTGGGAGAGCCTTGTTTTGCATCGAGGTGTGCTCAAGTTAGAACCCCAGGGCCCCTTTTCATGAAAGGGTCTTATATAAAAAACCGTCCTGACTGTCACATGACTCTGACTGAATTACGTAATGTATGTAATTCAGTCATAGTCACGTGACAGTTAGGACGGTCTGTGGATAATTAAGACCCTTCCATGAAACGGGGCCCAGAATTCTAATCATATTCCATTTTTTTTTTTTTTTTTTTTATAGATTGGATTATCCAAGGTCTTTTAGGAATGATAATGGCCCAACATGTCTGTATTTACCATGATTGACCTTCAAAATGACATAATTTAGGCCAAAAATAATAATTTTTTCAAAACATAGATTTTATTTTGGGCTAAAATGGTAAAATTTGCCTCTTAAATAACATGTAATTTAACCTATTTCTGTGGTATTTTTTTTCCTGAAAGTATAAATTCTTGATGAAGGGATACCTAGGGAGGGGGCAGAGAACATTTTTTTATGGGGCGCGACCCCTCCCAGGGCTAAGCCCTTGAGTCTTATGCAGCCATTTTTATTAATCTAGGCTACGATCACTCATGGATCAATCGTGGATTCTACGATTGATCGTAGAGTCTACGATTGATTTTCTGTGGTTACGATTAATCGTAGAACGTTTATGTTACAGAAAATTGATCGTACGATCAATTATTGATCGTACGATCAATCGTGAGTCTACGATCAATTGCTTCTACGATTGATCGTAGAAGCAATTGATCGTAGCATGTTTATGTTACAGTTTTTCTTTACGATTGATCGTACGATCAATAATCGATCGTACGATCAATCGTAAAGTTTTATGTTACGGGGCCCTGCTGTAACATTGACCTTTTGATCGTGGTATTTCCCAGAAACCCTATTTAATGCTTGATCCGGTCAGAATCTATTATAAACCCGACACAAACCCGAAGGATGTGAAATCAACATAGGGAAATACGAGGGACCACGTATGTGTTGCAACTTTAAAACAAATTTATATATTTTAAAGTAAATTCGAAAATGGAGGCAAGGCATGCAAGGAGGCAGCTGACCAGATAATTAAAAATAATATATGAAATGAGAAATTGAAGTTTAGCAAAGAAATTGAACTTTACCGGGAATCGAACCCAAGCCTTTATTAATTTTGTTGCCAATGAAGCGTATATGTGTTCTTTGTTATGATATTGTCATGAAAAAAAAAAAAAACATGTTCAGATTTAGGATGGAGACCTTATAGTGATGGTCATGTGAGTGTAATGGCATTTAGTTATTCATCGGCTGTTAGCAATGGTCAGTATGCTGTACAAGCTGCATTGCAAGCCTGCTATTTCAATTCTGTATTACAGGTCGGTAAAAGTGCATTAAATTGCAAGAAGTAATTTGTTGTATCGTTTATAAAAGGTTGTCCAGTTTTTAATTAGATTTGTGATCGTTACATAACATCTGCAGGGGTGGATCTAGCTTTTTGCTAAGAGGGGGGGGGGGGGGGGGATTTGACCCAATGACGGTGCGGATACTGTGTGGGTCTGGACACATGATGGCGTTTTTCTATGCACATCACATTTTCACTTGGCAGCCCAAGGGGGGGGGGGGGGGTAAACCCCCCCCCCCCCCCCCCCGTAGATCCGCTACTGATCTGTTCCATCAGGTGGCCTACGAACAGAAATATTATCCCTAGCAGATTCGTTAGACGAAACGACACCTATCGTACCACAGGCTAATTGTGGTATTTGTTATATAAAGTATGTGTCCTTAAAAATTGTATTGATCAAAGTTGGACACTGTTCTGCTTCTCTGCATTATTTTGCAGAATTGCTCCTTTTAGGTTGTTTTGTTTTTCATTTGAATATTGCAGGAAAGTTTTCTCTTTGGTGTGGGATTTTGAATGAGTTCAAGGGCGATTTCTTACTGTTCCTCTGGTGTATATTCGTATTTGGTATGCACATATGGATAAGACTATTCTCGTTCTATTATCGTTAATAACAACAAGTTCCCCTTTCTCCTCCTTGCTGAACAAAACAACTTAAAACCCCTTAACATGCAAGTTTTAAAGGGATAGTACAGTTTTGGTCAAAGAAAATTTAATTATTACTTGTAAGTCATCATTAATCAGTTATAATTCAATGATGATTCAATGGTATGGGGAAAATGTTTGTAAAAACTGTTGTGTTCTCTAAATATTTTATCCCATATATTTGTTTATGTTCAATATGTTCAATTTCCCCTCCCTTGTTTTCGTCCACATGGTCCAAGTTGTCCACCCTTCCAAGAGTCTCTGATGACGATGCTGCAGTGAAGCAAATAACGATGGAGCTTCAGTCAAACTTGTCTTGTCCTCAGTCCGCTGAGGTTCTTTTATCCCATATGAAGAGGGTGACAATGCTGCGGCTGTTGAGTAAATATCATCTCAACAGCTAGCAAGTTCACATTTCTTTAGTTATAGTTAAACACGTTAATTACAACCGTTACTCTGCAGGTAATCACTCAGCGGTTTTAAAACAAATATTGGCAGAACTTTACGTCATTCATTGTCAATTATTGCAAATTCACTTCTTTGTACCTCATTTTACTTAATATACCCTTTAAAAATTGTCTTTATTATGAACGGACTGCAGTAGGTAGACATATATTTGGAGAGAGAAAAAAAGAGGAGAAATAGTTTGCTTGCAAGCGATCTTGGTTGTCTTCTTGATATTCCGCTTGGCACTCCGGTTTTAATTTTCGTTATCGGAGCTGGTCGGTGCTATCATTTGCACGAGGTATATAAACTCTCTCTAAAATGAAATCTCTGCTATGATACAGAGAGTATTTTAACTGTTTCCTTCTTGATATAATCAACCATCTACCGTTAAAAGTGTGTACATTGCGTTACCGTACCTAATTGGTTAATCAGCACGCTCGTGAATGTGTTGCGAAAACTAGGGGGTATTGTTTATACAGAAATCAATCCAACTGAGCAAGGATTTTATTTAATTCTCTATTTTCTATTTTTGTTTCGCTCCGTCTCAAACTGACCTAGGGCGAGGAGTGTAGCTGTGGGTATTGTTGAAAATGCACACAATACCGATTGAGTGTTGACATTGTATTTGAAGTCGAATTTTTATTTGACGTTGAAGTATTGTGATGAGAAACATCATCGTCTGAAATTGTTCTGGAGCGTGGTTCTATACTTATACAGAATTGACAACTAATTAATTGCTGTGATTGTCTCAATGGTCGAGTAACATGCAGTGACTTATTTTTAGTCAAGTTTCATTAAAACTTTGAGCATTTTGTTAGTTTTATTAACATTGCTGTGGTATTGTTGGCAACGCACACGAATTCGATTGAGTGTTGACATCGATATATCTGTTTAATTATTTGACGTTTTGTGATAAGAATCATCATTTGGATGAGTTGATATTGGTATCATCCTGGCGCAAAACTATACTGTATACTAAAGACAAATTGTCAGCGATGGATTGTATAACTTTGGACCGGAGCAATGTACGGTGATTTGGTTTGTTGTCAAGTGTTATACAAAAGTGATGGGAGGATTGTTTATAAGCTTGCTGCGATTTCTCATAAATTAACATTCACTGAGGATTAAGACGTTCATATTGACAAAGGACAGGCCATGAACTTTTCGTTTGGTGAAGATTTTCAGAAACGATATCCATGTCCTACATAATGGCGGAGTAAAGACTTCACTTCGTAGAAAACGTTAATTTGTTGAACAATGAGTACCCGAGTACAATTGAATCCAAGCTCTGGAGAAAAGGGACCAGAGAGAAGGAGAAAGACATCGGCGGCAAAGGTTTCGTCGACCACGCCTTTATTGACGTCGAAGAGCACGAGTCTTCAGCCACAACGGAAGGTTTCCCGAGGAGCCGATATCAACCACCAACCACCAGGCTTGACTCTCAAGATATCGCAGTCGAGCACTGGGTCGACCACCAGAAACGGTCATCACTTACCTCAGAGAAAAGTCTCCAGGGGAAGCGATAGCCACCAACCTCCTGTCTTGGTTCGAAAGATTTCGCAATCGAGTACGGGGTCAACATCGAAGCGGCTGTCGCAGGCAAGCGGTGTCGGTAAGAATTCCGACAATGAAGCGGCTAGACGGACATCGGATCGGTCTACGGATGGTGGCGGGATGCAGGGGCTTAGGCACAGCTTCCGCAGCCTAATGATCACGAAACGCATGGCGAGGTCACTGCGGCAGCGGACGTCGAGACGCCTGGCTGATCTCCGTGGGACCAGCGTCGTTTCGTACATGGATCGACCATCGCAGCAGCGATCATCGTCGCGGCACTACCTGCCCAAAATCGAGAACACCTACCAGCTCGACCCGCCCGAGAAGTTTGCTTACCATACGAGGGTCATTCGCGACATCATCGCCAGCGTGGTCGAGTCACGACTCACCGGGGTGACAAAGTACGACGCGAGGATGTGCGCGATCGAGGCGCAGGAGATTGCCGACATCGTAAAGGAGCGCGTGAAGACGCTCGATGTCCGTCGCTACAAGCTGATCGCCGTGGCGCACATTGGACCGATGCTCAAACAGGAGGTGGTCGTCTGCAACAAGAACGTGTGGGACCCCGACCGCGACTCGTACGTCACCCATCGCTTCCAGAACGCAGCCATATTCTGCGTAGCTACCGTGTATGGGGTTTATTTTGAATAAAGATATATTTGCGTATTATGCTGAAATAAGCATAACCCCAAGTCCCCAATTTTATGAGACTTCATTTGAAAAAATATAATCTTAAAGGGGTAGTTTAGTTTTGGTAGAGAGGGCGCTGCACATCACAATTTTTTTGTGAGGTAATAAGAAACTGAGTGTCGAATTTGAGAGAACATGCCATTTTAATTGCAGAATAAACTTTATTTGGTCAAAATCGAACCAGAAACGGCTGAAATATCAATAAATATATCTGATCTTATAATTATTTGGGGCCCAAATAATTAGATGATTTTTTTTTAGAAAAAAATTTAAAAATGCTTGCACTTTTTCAAAAATGTTCAAAAGCGTTTTTTAAATAGTTGTTGATAATCTCTCTATTAGTAATCATTATCAATAAAACATCGCATGCATAATTTTGTATGGACAATTGTTGAAACCAATGCCTTTTTAAAAAGCGCCCTCTTGTGTTTTAATGGCTCTTTTTGAATGATAACAGGCTTTTTACTTAGTCGTTTGTAATGTTGTATACCTATCAAGCATGGTGGAGTTATAACTATTAGTTTATTATGTTACTGTGCAGGTTTTGGCTACTAAAGTTCAGCCTTACCAAAACTAAACTACCCCTTTAATATGAATTGTATTTAAATCCCAGCATAGAGGCTGCAAAGTCATGGTAATATATATTATATGGCGCAAACAAAACTTATTTTCAAAGGCTGAAATTGATTGTTCGTGCGTTTTAATTAGTATAACGGTGTAAACCTTGGGAATGGTGTATGTTTAAACAAGTGAGCATGGACTTTATATGTATGTAGGATTGTTGGTCACTCGTGTACGTGGTGTAAATTACTTTATCAACTTGTGTAACAGAAGTGAATGTTAAATGTTGATGCAGAGCTTTGTTTTAGGCGCTTTGCAAATGCAAATCTTTAACAAGATATACATTTAGGTATTCTTTTCATACATTTTATTCTGCGTTAAAATTTTTTAAAAAGGGAGCAACCCATTGCCTATAATTATACGGAAATCTGGCATGCCCTCTATTATCTGAATGGGAATTGCAACATTTATTAGGGAACAAGACAGTATGAACCAAACAAGTTAATTGGTTGTCTTTGTTATAACACGATACCTCTACATGCAGACCGTGTTGCTACGGCAACCGCGTCTTGTCAAATATCAGACAAGCTTCGGAGAGATCGACTTACCAAATATTGACTCTATTTGACCACGTTGTTTTGAAGATCTTCGTCTTATCAAACACACTTGACACTAACGTCACTCTTTCATTATCAACGATTTAAAGTGGACCGAAATTATGGCAATATACATTATAAAGGCCTCAATACATTTTTGAGATAATTACTATATTCATTAAGTATTTGAATAGTATTAATCGTTAAATGTTCACAATGAAGTGTATAGATAAAAACTCTAGAACTTGTATTTTCAAAGATTTATCGAACAATAAGCGGCTGTCTTTCCATTTATTATCCGTCAAGTAGGCTACACAGTTGTG